>JAULKM010078635.1:0-11675 GCA_032355605.1 Rubia tinctorum
CTGATTTTCGGCACAAATCAGATCCAAGTTGACCTTATGAAGGCATTCTTGTCATCAAGTTTTGACATGAAAGACATGGCGGAGGCATATGTGATTCCTTGTATTAAGATCAAATGAGAGAACAAACGAATTTCTCTGACACAATCTCATTACATTGATAAAGTACTTAAGAAATTCAATTGTGAGAATTGTTCCCCGGTCAGCACTTCTATATATTCAAGTGTGAAGTTTATGCCTAATAAGGGGATATCACAACTTGAGTACTCACAAGTAATTGGTTGCTTGATGTATGTCATGACAAGCACAAGGCCGAACATCGCTTTTGCGGTTAGCAAATTGAGTAGGTACACAAATAACCCCAACACACATCATTGGCAAGCAGTTAGGTGTGTACCTAAGTATCTGGAAAAAAAACCATGAATTATGGTTCGTGCCATGTTGGATTTCCTTTGGTTTTAGAGGGTTATTCAGATTTTAGTTGGATGACAAATATAGAAGCTCATTCTTCTACAACTGGCTGGGTATTCTTGCTTGGTGGACGTGCCATTTCATGGGCTTCTAAAAAGCAAACGTGCATAACTAACTCCACTATGGAGTCAGAATTTATAGCTCTTGCAGCAGCAGGTAAGGAGGTGGAATGGTTACGGAATCTGGTATATGAAATTCGGTTGTGGCCTAAGCCGATTTCACCTATCTCTATTCATTGTGATAGTATAAATATTTTGTCTAAGGCTTATAGTGAAGTGTATAATGGAAAATCTAGACACTTGGGCGTTAGGCATAGTGTGATTCGTGAGTTAATAACTCATGGTATGATTTCAGTTGATTTTGTAAGATCTCAACACAATCTAGCAGATCACTTGACGAAGGGATTAGCTAGGGACTTGGTAAACAAGTTGGTGATCGGGATGAGTTTAAAGACTATTTAAATATTTGATTATGGGATACCCAATTTTACTCTAATACGACCTTGGAGTAAAATTCAATGTGGAAGGCCTATTGTTTGAGATTGATACATATGATTTCATATCACGAAGGTAATATATTTGGACCTGCATGAAAGTTAGGTTGAAGTTTATCTTCTTAATGGATCTTTAGAAAAAGTACATTTGCAGGAGTACGATTAAAGGGATTCACCTATATGAAGTGTGAAGTGTAGCCGCTTCAAGAAGTTCGGGCTTGGCTTTATACTGGTGTGGAAAGATGCATTATTGAGAATGGTGCATCGCAAGTGTTGGAGAGATACTTTGTTTCAAAATTCATTTTTGATAACCACGGTACATTGAATGTGAAAAATGTAATCATTCATGTGGAAATATGCATTGTATGAGAATGGTTCATTGCAAGTGTTGGAGAGAATCTTTGTTTCATAATTTATTTCTAATAACCACGGTACATTGAATGTGAAAAATGTAGTCATTCATGTGGAAAGATGCATTGTATTAGAATCGTATGAGAATGGTGCATCGTAAGCGTCGTGGCATATAACCCACAAATTCCACGAAGGGTAGCATCTTCTCGGAACATCTCTTATATAAACATGCGTATGCATGCACAGAAAAAGACAAGTGAAAATTATTAATTTTCTCAGTTTACTCAGTAACCAAAATATACTCAAAACATTTCTCTTGTTTCAAGCCTAGATCAAGAGAGCGTTCGATTGTTTTATCCTCGAGGAGAATTCGTGCAACTCAAGGCAGGAATTACTCTTTAAGGAAAGCGTATGTTAACGCGACTCAAATCAATATCTCATATTGATATACAGTTTTATAAATTTACTCCTTCCCCCAAAAGACAAAACACTAATTATTTCTTCCAACATTTTACACATTTTACTCAAATTCTACCACAGGGGGTACTTTTTTTTTATAAAAAAATACACTGACTAAAGATTGAATTCAAAGTTTCCAAGTTTCAAGAATCCATTAATTGAATTATCAAGTTTCAAGAGACCATTGAACTCATTGATATATACATTGAATATATGTTGTAACTAAATATATTGAATTCAAAGTTTCAAAAAGAAATTCCTTAAATTAATAAATTATTAATGTATTGATATATTAATAACTCTATTACTTAAAAATTTTCACTGATCCCGACATTATTCATTTATAATAAGTCTTTAAAATATATTTTAGTAGCTCGCGAGCCTATCAAGTTGAATATACACCTACCCAATTCACATATGAAATGAGTCGATCTTGACTATACACTTGCTCGAAAATCAAACCCAGGGGATGTGAAAAGGTAGGACACATAAGATGATAGGTGTGATTATTATGAGAGGGGACAAGGTATTGCAATGAGCCCCATCTTACCAAGGTCTCCCCAAAGAATATGTCAAGCTACCCGCCTACCTTCAATTGGAATGAAAACCATTAAGTGAATGAACAAGTGAATGCGGTGATATCAACGCCTACCTTCAATTGGAATGAAAACCATTAAGTGAATGAACAAGTGAATGAACAAGTGAATGAACAAGTTGATAGAAGATGATATGAATGACGAAGTGAATGTGGTGGATATCTAAAATTGATCGAATTTGGGACGCTAAAATGTGTCCCAATAGACACACGCAGGCTATTGGGACAATGTCCAATAGGTCTCTATTGGGACGCTTCCATTGAACCATAAACAATCCATTATCGCGAGTCTCTATAGATACTGGTTCGCTATATTAAGCGACCCTGTAAATAAGATATAGGATTTTTTGATGTGTCCTATTCTTTTGATCACTTTTTGGTGATTTATAATTGTATATTGGGTCGCTTTTTTGCATCCGAAAATTAACATATTGGACGCTATTTTGCATCCAAAAAATAACATATTGGAATTTTTTGTGATTTATTTTTATGTATGAAGTCGTTTTTTTATACTAAATTTAATAATTGGGTCGCTTTTTTGCATCCTAAAATTAACATACTGTGAAGCTTTTTTTTTTGTGATTTATTCTTATGTATGGAGTCTCTTTTATGTATACTAAATTTAACAATTGGGTCGTTTTTAAAAAAATTGCAATTATATATTTGGTTGCTGTTTTGCATTCTAAACTTATCATATTTGATTTTTTTTTGTGATTTATAATTCTATATAGGTCACTTTTTTGAGCAAGTAAGAATTGACAGTAGGATTTCATCAACACAACCTTGAAACTACAATATGAATTGGTCAAAATGAGATTTTTGAGTGAAATAATATTTCTGCTTGAGTCAAACAAATATATCATAACATTAGAGTAAACAATCAACATCATACAATCAGTAGAACAAAGGCCACAAATAACGCACATCTCAACTTTTTGGAAATAATCCTTCATACTATATGTATATTGAATTAGTGGATCCAAATGGCATCTACATGCATACACAAACAGAAAAGGTAACCTAACAAGTATCAAGGTAAGGCAACCAAGAAACCAACTGTTGTTGTTCTAAGGTCTTACATGTGATTATTGTAAGACCTTAATATATTGTAGTTTCTTTTTTAAAATCTGATGATTGTGGCCAGGGCCGTCTAATAGTATGTGCAAAGTGAGCGACCGAACATGGCCTCCAAATATTTGAGGGCCCAATTTTTAAAGCCTTTTTAATAGAGTTGTATTTAATAAATTAAATAATAAATATAGAAGGCCTATTTTCTTTCCATTTTCCACCGATTTAGATTACCCAATGCATTCATACAATTTTTACAAACTCTACTAAAAGACGAAACTTTTGAAATAAAATTTAAAAGACTTCACCCTTAAATCATTATTATTCACACGTTGGGATAGTCGTATTGATAGTGTTAAACCTATACAATTTCAAGATTTACTACAAGTAAGTGATGATGATAATGATTCTAAAATAAGAAGCGAAGCTAAATCCTTGGCGTTCAATGAGTTTGATGATTTTGACTTTCTTATGGCAATAATTATTTGGTATGATATATTTTATTCGGTTAACGTGGTTAGTAAACATTTGCAATGAAAATATATGGTTATTGATGATGCTGTTATAAAAATTAAGGGGTTGATTTCTTATTTTGAAAATATAGAGAAATTGACTTTTTTGATGTTATGGATACAACTAAAAAAACTGAAATTGATTTAGATGTCGATCCCATATTTTCTAAGAGACGTGAAATTACAAGAAAAAGACATTTTGATGAGAATCCCGTTGATGCATCCGTTGTGTTTCACAAACTCCGGAAGAATAATTTAGAGTGAATTATTTCTTATATATTATATTATTGATCAAACAACTGTTTCACTTCTAAATTTGAAAAATATTGACAATATAATAATGTATTTGGTTTCTTATTTACTTATGATAAGTTACACTCGATATGTACAGCTAAAGTATTGTTGTAATAGTCTTGAAACGTCTCTTAAAAACATGAAACAATAAGATATTGAAGGTAATGAATTTTTTATGGATGTAAAATTACTTAGAGAATTCTTGCCCAATGAAAAAAAATGAGAGTTGTTGGTATTTTGAAAATTTTGAAACGTATAGAATGTTTTCTTGATTCTCTTATTGCATAAAGAATTCTTTTAAGTATATATTCTTGTGACTGTTGCTTCTATAGAGAGAACTTTTTTAAAATTGAAATTGTGAAGTGTTATTTGCGTTCGACAATGTTACAAGAAAGACTAAATGGACTAGAACTGATAGCAATTGAGAAAGATTCGTTGGAGAAAATAAATTATGAAGAATTAATCGATGATTTTGTTTCGAGACTAGTTAGGAGGATAACACTTTTAAAAAATACTAATATATTAAAAATTACATTGTACTTAATAAATGTTTGATATTTAATGATTAATTTTTTTAATAAATATATTATCTCTGGCCTCAAATTATTTTTATTAGAAGGGTCTCCATAATATTTATATGGTACTACTTAAATATCAGAGGATAAATTTGAATATCAATCTGCACACAAATAAATAAATTATGGTACAAATAAATAAATTATGGTCTGCTGCTCTATTTCGGATTAAATGAACCGTCCTACAATAGACTAACTTAGTACGGAGTATAATATTCAAGTTAGCAAGAGAAAGGTTTGCCATAATTAAGATGTATTCCCTCTCTTCTAGTTGTTTTTGCACTCTTACTTTTTTAACACTATTTTTATTAAAATTTGATCGCATATTTGAATAAATATATGAACAATAATATTATTATATAAGATATTGTTCAATTCGTCGTAACAAGTAGTTTCTAAAAATTAACTTTTTATTTGTCATTATTATACGTAGGAAAAGATATTAACGGTCAAACATATTTTTGAACAACGTGATATTTCTCTCTCCACAGAAACAACTGGGACGAAGGGAGTACATCCTCCGCTTCTATTCGTTCTTCTATACTCCCTCCGTCCCACTCTAAATTGCTTATTTACTTTTTCACGATCTTTAATGAGTATGTTTGACCGTAAATATCTTTAGTTATATCTAACAATGTCGCATAAGAAATTGATATTTATAAAATAGATGTTTAGACAAATCTAACAATATCTCACGTGATATATTTATTATTTATATGTTATTTTATATTTATGGTCAAAGTTTACAAAATTTGACTCCAAAAAATAAATAAGCAATTTAGAGTGGGACAGGGGGAGTATATGGTATCACATAAATATATATATTTATGTGTTTGAATTAAGTTGAATGAAATAAGTGGATGAAGATTGAATTTAGAAAGTAAAAGTAAAATGAGTGGATGAAATTGAATTAATCTTTCTAAGAATAAAATGTAAATTAAAATAAAAGAAACAAAAAATAAAATAAAATGTGTTATATATAAATTAATGAAAGGAATACTAAAATTCAAAAATAAATTAAAATAAAAGAGTGATAAATATGAAAATAGAGGGATTAATAAAACAACGAGCCGTCTACAGAATGAAGGGACAATAGAAAAACTCCCTCCTTTGTAAAAAAAAAAAAGCAAAAAAGAAAATCTCCCACCATTCCAATATTTACCACATTTATTTAAATATATTTTGGCCATTTTTATATATTGACATATTTTTTATTTTGAACAAGATGATGTTAAATTTATCCTTTCATTCTAGTTTTTTACTTTCTAAATTTAATTTAATTAATTTATTTATTTCACCTAAGTTTAAACACCTGAAATTATAGTGTCAAATATATAAAAAGAAAAATAAAATCACTACTCCCTTCGTCCCAGCTTATATTGCATAGTTGCTTTTCTGACACTATTCTCTATCAAAGTTTGACCGCACATTTGAATAGTTATATGAACAACAATATTATCATCTGTGGTATTGTTTAATTTGCTGTAACAAGTAGTTTCTAAATATCAAATGTTTATTTACCGTTATTATTCGTAAGTGAATATATTAGTGGTCAAACATGTTTCTTGAATAGCGTAATAATGATTGCTGTGCAATTTAAACTGGCACGGAGGGAGTACTCAAGTTCAAAGAGTAATTTTTTACCCTTTTCCTTTTTGTATTTTTCCAAATTTCGGTATTTATGTTTATTTTAATTGGTGACCACAATAAGAGGTACGTGACAAGAAGTCGACCAACGAATCTTTTATTTGTATTTTAGTTGTTTATGATTCTAAGGAATTTAAATTTGTCCAATGTTTATTTCATTGGGTGGGGGTGGGGTTCGTCGTAGGATAGCGGTCTTTGCCAGTAGTCGGTATTGCTGCTTTCCTTGGCTAAATTTTAAATATCACTTCCTATATTCAGTCAAATTACAAATCACACCTAATAATCTAGTATTATTACTCCATCTCGATTTTAATGGATCTCAAGAGTTTCAGTTTCTCGTTCCTTTAGAAAATTGTTATATGAAGTTTACGACCGACTATCATGGAATTTCCTGGAAAAAGTCTTAAGGAAGACAGGTTTTCTAGATAGATGGGTTAAACTACTCATATTTTGTGTATCAACTGTCTCGTGCCAAGTTCTCTTGAACGGAGATTATCTCCATTTTTTTTAATACTAAATGAAGGTCCCAGACAAGGGTGTCCTTTGTCTCCGTACGTATTCATATTATGTCAACAATTCTTGTCCTCCTGGGTTGAACAAAAGATACAATCAAATACAAAACTCGACATGAAGATTTCAAAGACAGGCTTAAAAAATTAGCCATTTAATGTATGCTGATGATTGCATTATTTTCTCAAAATGTAATACAAAAGTTGTGGATGATATTACAAAGACAATTGATCTATTTGCAAGATATTCAGGACAAAGGCTTAATTTTGACAAGTGTGCTATGATGTTCAGCCCAAACACATCGAAAAGTCTAATACAACATTCAAGATACACACTTAATATCCATAGAAGTGGTCTGAGTGGTAAATACTTGGGTATGGATATAAGTTTTTCAAACCCCAAAGGTGCATATTTTTAAAGATCTTATTAGTAGATTCCGGCAAAGGTTCTCCTCCTGGAAAACTAGATTATTATCATCATCAGGTAGAATCACACTTGCTATACAGTACTGCCTTCTATGGCGATTTATCCCCTTGGAATTTTCAAAATCCCAAAAATCATTCTCACAAACCTAGACAAAATAATAGCAGAGTTTATATTGGGAGGTTTCTTCCAACCTTGGGCCTTTAGAAGCCCATTTATCTTCTCCTATATAAGGAGTCTTTAGTCTCCTAGGGTTTAATAAGTAGGCATAATACAGACTTCTAGTTTTTGGTAGGTAGAAAGAAGAGGAAATTTATCTCTCTCTCTCTAGAATTCTTCTCTTCTCTTTTCTTTTCTTAGTTCTTTGATCTATGTCATTTAATTCAATGAATGTCATAGATTAAGTTTATGCTCAATTTTTAGACTTCAAGAATAGGCTATAGAGAGAAAGGAGCTTTTCCTACTCTCTAAACTTTTTTCTATTCTTCTCTTTATTTTTCTTTTGCCCAAAGACATTGAATTTAATGAAACATGATGACATAGTAGGTTAAAACCCCTATGGACCGATATGTCAAATATCCCTTAGAAAGGCCCAAGACCCAAAGGATGTTTTCGACCATGAGTGATCAGTGGGGCTCCTTGAAGGAAAAAGGAAGCTAGGTTATAGTCTAAAGATATTAGGGTTTTAGGAAAGTGTAAATAGACAGATATGACTTCTATTTTTGGTATTTTGTCTATTGCCTATTTTTGCCGAGTTAGCTCATTTCCCAAGACTAACTTGATCGTCGGAGAATCTCCCCCAAGGTACCCCCGGGGGTTTGTTTCCTTTGCAAATTGTAGACATGATTGGAGGAGATCAAGGTCTGGAGGCTTGGATCGAGTCCAAGAGTCATTAATTGGCACGCTCAGTGGGACCCGATTAAGTCTAATCTAGATCCCTTGGTGTATGTCTGCATCCACAAATTCTACTCGAAGGAGTGAGACGTTGAGGATCAAGGGGACTGGCACCGGTGGTGAGGTCAGATCTTTGTATATGCCCACTATACGAAGAGGATAGTTGCTTCCGTAGTAACACAAAGTGTGGAGATGGCTCCAGGTAAAGCTTTGTTGGATCCTAACCTGTCAATTCCTGTGGTTGATGGATCGCAGACAGGAGCTCCACCGGAGATATTGAAGGCGGTGGGAGTTAGTGCCGCAGTGCCGATGTTTGGATCGCAAGGGGTGGATGGCCATGTCACCAAATGTTCTGGTGACTCACATGTCGGGGCTTATGAACAAAAGATCCAGGAGAATCGGGGCTTAGGGTATATGGTAGTAAGACAGCCGCAGAGTTTCGATTTGATGATACAGATGTTGATGGAAGCAGGGTACCAGATCGTTCCTCCCTCGATGGCCTTTGGACAATCAACAACTATGACGTCTTCAATGACCCCTGCTTCGACCTTGGTCCTGGAAGCAAACGTCATAGCCCTGCCTCTAGCAAGACAAATGCTAGGTGTTTTGTAGTTGGGATATGCTAGGGAAGCTGCATAGCCAAGGGCACAACCTTTTTTCCTTAATCACATGTAGGTGAGTTAGCCTATGACTGCTTCAATACCTATGTACTCGGTCCCAAGCATCGAACAAGCTCGAGGGTAGTGCCTTCGATGGGAATCACAAAGCAGTTGAACCCTGCAGAACATGGCCATGGATTTTTGGACTACCATGGGCGGGGATCTATGCCCCTCGGATATTCGAGAAATATGGGAGTTGGATCTTATTCAGGACAGGTCACCTCGCAACCTACGCATGCTTTACAGAATAAAGACCCCCGTAGAGGAACGGAATAGGGTAGAAATGATGTGCCTGGTGAAACCGACAATGCTCTGGGAAGGAAGTTGGATAGGCTGATAGGTAAAACTGGTAAAACTGCAGGCTCTCCGTTTGGCCCAACTGTGATGATGTTTCGTTGGCCAGGTGATACGAAGCCACCAGAGGGGCTTCCCACCTATGCAGGAGACACATACCATCGAGAATTCATTCAAACCTTCCTTAGTTCGATGAATTCTTGACATTTCGATGAGAAGTTAACTTGTAAGCTAATGGGAAGCTACCTTCATAAGAAGGTACGGGAATGGTTCAATAAGTTTCCAAGAGGTTCGCTACAGACGTACCGAGACTTCAGCGGGGCACTCTTGAGTCAGTATTGCCAGAAAAAGAAATTTACCTAAACATTGACAGAGTTGTATCAGATAAAGCAAAGGCAAGAGGAGTCTACAACATATTTTTTATCATAGATATGTTGATGAGATTCTGGGGGTTATCGAAGGTATGGAGAATGAAATCATCCAAGGTTATCTGCTGGGGATGGAGGACTTGGAGTTATACAAGAAATTGACAGCAAAGACCCCTAAGACACTTTAGCAGTTTCAGGAGGTCGTTAAGCAGTATTCAAAGGTTGAAGAGGCAATTCGAAAGAAGAGAGAATAGATGATGGCCAAACACGTGAAACCCAGTGATTCTCGAGGGAAAAGGGCGATGGAGAGACTAAGTTTTGAGAAGTATACACCCAAGCGGCATTCCCTAGCAGAGATTTGGAGTATTCACAGGGGAATTTTCAGATCACCCTCTCCGATGAATGATGATAACAAAGAATTCATTAATATGAGAGCTACCAAAAAGTATTGTGATCACCACAAAGATTACGACCATCACACAAATGAGTGTACCTATATGAGAATGGAGATCGACCAGTGCGATAGGGAAGGTCTTCTGAAGGATTATTTTTGTCAGCCCATCCAAAATGATCCCTCAAAGCCAAGGAATGAGCGAGGAAATAGGTGTCTTCTGAAGAAAATTTTCAATTCTGGGAATAGGGGAGATCGTGGTGCTCAGGGCCATTAGCAGGAGCGGTAAGAGGAACCATAGTAGAATCATCCCGCAAAGAATCAGAATAGGAATGAAGGAAATCCCGTTGTGCATGGGGTGATCAATTACATTAGTGAAGTTGTTGGAGAGGAATCTTCGAACACGGTGATGAAAGCTGATTCACCGCATATTCTAGCAGGAGAGCCTAGGGGTATGATTTCAACCTGATGAAATAATCAATTTCTCGCAAATAGACACGGTTCCGAACAGGACTCCCCATGCAGACCCCATGGTAATTACTGCGATGATTGGGACTTCGTTGGTGAAAAAGTGTCTATTGATGATGGAAGTGGAGTGGAGATTATGTTTGTGGATTTTTTCGACCAACTCGGAATTGGATTTACACATTTGAAGAAGTTAACTTCTACGTTTTCAGGATTCATGGGTAAGACCGTATATCCAATAGGAGAAATCACTCTGCCAGTCAAGGTCGGGGAGGGAGATAAATGGTTCACTATGCACTGTAGTTTCGTAGTTATCGATTCTTTCTCTCCAAATAATGTGATACTAGGAAGGCTATGGATGTGCAAAGAAATGGCAGTATGGTATGCATACCATTTGATGATGAAGTTCCTAATGAGCAAAGAGGTGGTGTCGATTCGGGGTGACCAAATGGTGGCCAAAAATGTAATTATGAGGCAGTAAAATGAGTAAGGAGTATGAAGGGCGTTACCTAGATACACGGAGAGAGTAGACGAACCGATACTCAATTACTTCCCGTTCAAAACTTCATAATGATGCCCGTTGGAAAAATGATGCTGGAAGTAGTAAGAGAAGAGTTGAAGGCATTACTTGATCTATATTGTGATGTTTTTTCCCTGAATACTTCAGACTTGACAGGAGTACCGGCGTATTTAGCTATCCACAAGCTAAGCATCGACCCTTCGATCAAGTTAGCTAAGCAAAAAAGGAGGATGTTTGCTCCCGAGAGGGTCGATACGATAAGGGTGGGGATCGAAAAGCTTCTTGAGGTAGAGGTTATCGCAGAGGTGTTCTACCCGGAGTGGTTGGATAATCTAGTCATGGTTCTGAAACACGATAGAGCATGGCACATGTGTATTAATTTCACAGATCTAAACAAGTGTTGCCCTAATGATAGTTATCCATTACCATCGATGGATCAACTGGTCGAAGCGATAATAGGGTATCGAATCCTGACCTTTTTCGATGCTCACAAGGGTTATCACCAGATATTGATGGCAGAGGAGGATAAGGAGAAAACCTCGTTCATAACGGATATGGGTACTTTCTGTTATAAGAAGATGTCGTTTGGTTTGAAAAATGTGGGTGCTAATTACCAGCGGTTGGTTGATAGACTTTTCAAAAGGCAGATTGGGAATAGTATGGGGATATATGTAAATGACCTGGTGGTG
>JAULKM010078646.1:0-11675 GCA_032355605.1 Rubia tinctorum
TGTTATGCAATTAGTATAAATCTTAATTTTGGGATGAGGTTTTTCTTTGAATATACTAATAAATCTAGGGACCTAATGTGCAATTATCAAAATATTATATATATCACAAAAATGTCAGAATTTTCATTTATCTTTCCTCCTCCTCCGATCGGTAACCGCCTCCGGTCGACGGTTACCACCAGATTCCGCCAAATTTCTGCTGATTTTCGCCGCCTCCGTCGGTATCTCATAGGAATTATCGTGTCGTTGTTTTGCAATTCGACGCTTAGAAACCCAAAGTCTCGACACCGCTGTCGTGCTTCTTCTTCTTGTCGCGACAGTGGTAATAGCTCCGGTGCGGCGGAGCAATTCGAATCGAAAATTAACGCTGGCAACAACGCAAGGCGACGATGCTAAGGTTAGTCAATGCCGCCACTAGGGATGCAGACGGCGAGGCAAGGCGATAGATCCACATCGTCTACAACTTGCCTCTACGACGGATCCACGGTTACGGCTCCACCACGACGGCGAGGCCTTACGACTGCGGTTTTCCTTCAAACGACGATGATGTGGTGCAGTTTTCAGGCGACGGTGAGACGCTGCATTTGCCTTCATGCGCATGGATCAATGAAGAAGAAGGCCGTGCATGCAATCACGCGCGGATGACGACGACGACGACGAACGGACGTCTGCTAAGCTTCAGTGTCTGAGCAGTGAGGTTTAATATGGTGTTCTACTTTTTTTAAAGACTTACGGAGGTTTAAAAACTACTTGACTGCGGGTTTTGTCATCAATGTTTGTTTAGTCTAGTGATTAGCACTCTTATTGTTGAGGTTGAGGTTTTGAGTTCGAATATCTGTGTGACCTTTATTTTGAACAATTTATGTTTTTGATGTATATGTTGAGATTTAATATTATTTGACTGAGTGTTTGTTCAATACAAGTCTTTGGTGTAGTGATTATTGCTCTATGCTTTGAGGTTAAAGACCTGGGTTCAAATCCCACCAGTTGTTTTTTGAAGAATTTTTATTCTTGAGTTACTTTACCTTTTTGTTAATGTCCGTAGTGTTTTTTTCCTCTTATGTTGATGTTATTATTATTCAGGTGAGATTTAAATGATATGAGTTGAGGTTTTGCAATTTTTTAAGGGTGATATAGATTGATATTTGTAGTTTTTTTTTTAAAAAAATCTTATGTTGATAGGTTTTGGTAATAGGAGTTGATGTTTTTCATTTTCTGGATGAGGTTCAGGTGTTAGGAGTTGATGTTTTTAACTTTTGGAGTGATATTTGTAGTTTTTTATATAAAAAAATTGTTGACGTTTTATGATTTTTGATTGAATAATCTATACTCTTGAGGTATCATAATTTTTTTTTATGTTTTTAGTTTTTTTCCCTGATGTTGATGTTTTTCATTTTCCGGGTGAGTTGTAGTTGACAAGAGTCGATGTTTTGTTGTTTTTTTGGGTTATATTGGTTGATATTTTTTGTTTTGTTCCCCTCTCATGTTGATGTTTTTCATTTTCTCGGTGAGTTTTATGTGATACAAGTTGATGTATGTAGTTTTGGGTGACATAGGTTGATTTTTTTGTAGTATTTTTTTCTTATGTTGACGTTTTTCATTTTCTGGGTGAAGTTTAGGTGATAGGAATTTATGTTTTTAGCTTTTGGTTGATATGAATCGATGTTTTGTAGTTTTTTATTGGGTTATATGAGTTTATATTTTTAGTTTTTTTCCTCTCATGTTGATGTTTTCATTTTCCATGTGAGTTTTAAGTGATAGCGGTTGATGTTTGTAGTGTTTTTGGTGATATGGTTGATGTTTTGTTGTGTTTCTTTTCGTTCTGTTGACGTTTTTCATTTTTCCGGTGAAGTTTAGATGATAAGAATTGATGTTTTTAGTTTTTGGGTGATATAAATTGATGTTTATAGTTTTTCTTAAAAAACAATGACAATTTAAGATTTATTGATGTTTTTATGATTTTCAGTTGATTTTTTTAGTCGTAGTCGATGATTTTTCAATTTTTTGTTGATTATATTTGATATTTATATAATTTTTGCTGTAATTTTTTAGTTGATGTTTTATGATTTTTCATTGATGTTATGCTATTTTTTGCTGATGTTTCTAATTTTCAATTCGATGATCACATTATTTTTTGTATTTTCTAAAAAAAATTGATTTTTTTTCTTCAGATTACACCTGGCGGGAAAATGATGGGAAAAAAGTTGGACAAAAAAATCCTTGGAAAAATATTAGTGATAGGTCCCTGTAAAATTATTAGAAATAGGTTCATGGTGCTAGAATATAATTAAAATTTTATAAAAACTCATAACTAAAATTTAGGTTGTCTCATAGGAGACCACCTGGAAAGAAAAATCCATTCTAATTAAGATCTGTTCCGAAAATTAAGATTTTGGCACTCGAATGTCAAAACAAGAAATATTTCCGCTAAAGGTCTTTCATATTTGGGCCCAACAAAACGGTAACTCAATAACGATTATTGCATGTTCATGCGATAATTATCTTATAATAAGACTGTAATATAATAAAAATAAGGGCATATAAAACATATATCAACAGGCACAGAGGATTTAAAAAGCAAAGTCCTTAGAAAACAAAAACATGAGAATATTTTGGAATTGCCCATTACTGAGAGTCGAAAATTAAGAATATATTAATCATGAAGCCCATCAAAAGGCCCAGTATTTGACGGGAAAAAGCTTTCATGGCTTAACTTTTCTCGAAATGGAATCAAAATCTTGGTAAAAGAAAAGAAGAATTAAACGAATAATTAATTCCAATTCTCGTCTATAGATTAATATAATTCTGAAAATTTTAAAGGGTAAAAAATATAAATATGACATTATTATTTTTTAAAAGTGCCAATATGACCCGATATAATTTGAAAGTACGATTATAACCCTAACATTTGCATCAAATGTTCCGATATAACCTTTTGACACTATTCCGGCGTTGACTTGGTACTTTCCGGCATTGACCAAACATAAAAGACTAAAATATCCCTAGTCTTAAAACTAAAAAATTAAAGACAAGAATACCCCTAGGGTTCTTCTTTTTCATCTTCAAAACACCTCCAGCACCACCTCCATATGTTCTCCCACCACCCCCGCCGGATCTCCGCCGCTCAGCCACCGCTGCCATTGCATCTCCGCCGCTCTTCCCCCTGCCGCCATCGCATCTTCGCCGCTCCACCACTGCATCTCCACCACACCGCCACCGGAAACAAGAGTTCGCCGGGATCTTCTCACAGACCCAGCCACCACTATCAACCCCAACCTCACTCTGACTCTGCTCACCATCACCTCCACAGCCTCCACCCCCCTCCAACTAGCCCCTGGTCACCACCAGACCACCACCCACAACTCTGCCACCACCACAACTCCGCCGCCACCTCGTCTCACCGACGCCACCAGACTTCCCTCTGCTACATCCGACCAATTCACCACACCGCCACTACCACTGCTACCCGTGCCACCCGTCACCGCCCTTCACCTATGTTTTTCTCACCTTCTCCACATCTCAACTCTCCCTCCTCCCTCCTCCCTCCTCCCTCACTGACGCAGTCTGAAAATCAAAGAGATCCGCAAGCACGAATCTTGAAGAACAATTAAGTTCTACAAGTACAAACCCTAGGTTTTGATTTTGGAATCCACCAGAGAGAGAAAACAATCTCGAAACAAATATTGTTATGAATGAATAATATCCGCATAATACAAGGTATTTAAATACTAAAAGGAAAAAGCCGAAAATAATAAGAACAAGGAAATTTCGGAATTAATTCCGAAATAAAACTAAAATCATAAAAAACAATAAAAAAGTAAAATGCTATTTCGAGGCCAAAAACGATCTCAAATGGCAATTCTGGCTACTATCCCTGTTCCAACGCATCCGGCCTCGCCTGATTCTGACTCCGAACGCAAAAGTTACGGTGAAAACCGTATCAGACTTTTACGACGCTCCATCGCTTCTTCAATTTTTGCCGCCATTCTCCCTGCGTCACTTGCCCACCACCGAATCACAACACCACTCCCGTCGTCGAAACCCTAGCCTCAAAACGGTGGAATCCCCTTCATCGACAAAGACGAAGACCAAAAAACTAAAGTGGAACCACTTCACCCTCACCCACCACTAAATCACAACACCACCACCGCCATCGAAGCCCTAGCCTCAAAATGGCGGAACCCCCTTCACTGACGAAGATGGAGACCAAAAACCACTGTTGCCGATGAAGACATTAACCCTAGCCGCTGAGTCCTTATTGCTCTGCCCCGCACTGGTAGTCAAACCCTACCGCTGCTCCCCCACACCGTCGTTTGTCCGCTCCTCTATTGCTGGAGATGAAGAAGATGGGTGGGACAGAAAGGTGACGAAGAAAATGAGGGAGGAAGAAGAGGAATAAAGAAGAAAGAGAAAAGGAATATTGTTTGTGGTTAATAGACAATGAAGGCATAATTGTTCTTTCACATTTTTTGAATTTTTTAAACAGGGGTATAATAGTCAATTCACAAAATTCCAGCCAAATTAAGATTCTCAGGGTTAGATTACCACTTTCAAACAAATAATAGAGTTATAATAGCACTTTCCAATTTTACAGGGTCATATTGATACTTTCGACCAAAACATAGGTTTATATGGGCACTTAACTCAATTTTAAAAGTATTTATATAACTCTTGATTCAAATGAGTTCCAATAACTAAACTATCTGATCCATGACCAGTATTGACTCAAAATTTTCTGGTAGATGGCCAATATAAATAACATAAATACTCTTGCCCCTACTTTTTAAAAGTGTATTATTAAACCTATTTCACAATTATTCAATAAACAATTAAATGATAAAAATAAACTTGTTTGTTCAAAACCTCTAACTCGAGGATTTTATCGACCACAGACGTTGCCAAAACACTACGTCGCACACCTCCACCCACCAAGGTCATCTATTAAGGAATAACAATATTATATGAATATTATTTGTAATGGTAATTACATTAGATTCTTTTTCCTTTTCTGTACAGGTCTTTGTTCCTCTATATAATGTATCCCAAAGCATAAATACAAACATACAATTATTACCTCATAAATTCTTCATTGTATCAGAGGCTAAAATCCTGAAATGCTGAAAGAATTTTCTGCTGCAATTTCCTAATCACGCTTCGCCTCCGTTCCATTTCCGCCGCTATCCGATCACCATCTGCTGACCTC
Source organism: Rubia tinctorum (assembly GCA_032355605.1). Lineage (NCBI taxonomy): Eukaryota > Viridiplantae > Streptophyta > Magnoliopsida > Gentianales > Rubiaceae > Rubia > Rubia tinctorum. The sequence goes on from JAULKM010078646.1 coordinate 5,204, forward strand.
CACAGCCCTCCATCAGGTCCCCGAGATCTTCAGACGTTGTACGTACTCTGATATGCCAGCGTGTTGTCCTCCATGAGCCAACACTAACCCATGCGCCACCGCGTTAAACCGCTCGTACCGCCGATCTACTTCTGCCACTGATCCACAACTATGTCTGCACCTGGTTCTAGTTCCGATGCTGCTGAGCAAACCCATATCACTTCTGAAATTGAGGCTAATAAGCTACAAAATCTCAATGTCGTCGATGTGACTGTAGCTTTATTCAAATAGTTGCAATTACAATCTGGCTCTAGGGGATCTTTCCCTGCTGGTCGATCTATGAACGATCCTTACTATCTTAGTACCACTGATGGCCTCAGTTTGTCAATCTATCCCGTCATAGTGAAAGGTGAAGAGAATTATCTTGAATGGTCTGCTGCAATTTCTAGAGCTATGCTTGCCAAGAAGAGGATTGGTTTCATTGATGGAACCATTAACAAACCCCCAGATAATCATCCTGAAGCAGTTGATTGTCCGGGAGTTGATGCTACCCTTGTATGTTAGATCTTTCAGACTTTAGATCCACCATTTCATTCTTCTACCAGTTATTATGCCACAATTAAGGAATTGTGGGATGATCTTAAGGCACGATTTACCCTTGGGAATGGTCCTAAAATTCTGCATATGCGTGAAGACATACAAAACTGTAGGCAGAATGGTCAGACTGTTGCCATTTATTTTGGCAAAATGAAGAAGTTGTTCAGTGATCACAACTCACTCCGGCCTCCTTTAGTTTGAACCTGTGAAACTTGCAAACCACTGTGCACATGCAACCATACTTCTAATGCTTTCCAAGAACGTGAGAAAGACATGATCTATCAATTTCTCCTTGGTCTCGATGAAGGCTATCAAACCTTGTGATCCAACACCATGACCACTGATCCTTTGCCACCTGTCATGCGCGTATATGCTCTTGTTTCTTAGGAGGAGAATCAAAAATCCGTCATTCGGTCTCGCGACTCTTCAACTAACTCTATGGCATACTGCACAACGCCCACCACCATCGGGTTCTTTGATAGTTGCTCTCACTTCAGCTGATCGCAAGAATCTCACCTGTACGCATTGTCATTGCAAGGGTCACGACAAAGATACCTGTTTCAAGCTCACATGCGTACTAGATTGGTTCAAGGAGTTAAACCACAAATCCAAAAGGACGGGGCCAACTCCACCGACCGCCGATGGAAAAGGAAAACCGGTCACCGACGTCTGCCCGGCTCTCCGCCTTTTACCGGCGCTGCCGTGTCATCACCTGGACATGCCACGGCAGCTCTTACCATACCCCTGCCCATTCTGACTTCGGTCCTACTCTGTCTGATGACCAATGGAGTACGAACCTACATTTATTTAATTAGTTTAATGTTATGTCTGACCATGGGTCAGATAAGTCTATTTTACCATGGATTCGTGATCCGGGACCCTCATTTCACATGAATGGTGACAAAAGTTCTCTAATTGATATTACTATTACTATTACTATCAATTCTGAGAATGTTATATTGCCTGATGGATTTGTGTCATCTGCAACACAATATGGTTTTATTTGTTTTTTGGAGATGTTACTCTTACTCATGTGCTCTACATACCTTCTCTGTGATGCCATTTATTATCATGCTCTAGATTGTTATGTGCCTTAAAATGGCTAGCTTGGTTTACTGAAAATTATTGCATTTTACAGAAAATTAGTACGAGGAATGTGATTGGTGTGGGTGAACAACAAGAGGGTTATTGGTTTCGTCTGCTGGATACAATTGATCGTCCTCATATCTTGCAAACTATTCTGAAAGCTGCTTCGGTTTCATCTTCTGATTAATGGCATCAGCGTCTTGGATATCCTTCCTCTACGGCGTTGTCTTCTGTTTCCACTCTTGATTTTAGCACAAATAATGTTTCCATTCCTTGCTCTGTGTGTCATAGAGCAAAGCATACTAGACATAGTTTTCCTTTGAGTTCTTCGAATAGTAGTTCTTTATTTAAATTAATACATTGTGATGTTTGGGGTCTTTATAAAGCACCATCTTCTAGTGGTGCATTTTATATTTTGACTATGGTTGATTATTATTCCCGACCTGTTTGAGTTTATTTATTAGTTCCTCAGTCAGGGGTTGCCTATAAATTTATTGAATTTTGTGCATTGATCGATAACCAGTTTGGCTGGGTGGTTAAGCGTCTTTGGATTGATAATGGTACATATTTTCTGCATTTGAGATCATAGTTTGCTGAATATGGGATTTTTTTTAGATATCCATGGTTGATACACCACAGCAGAATGGTTGTGTTGAGCGCAAGTATCACCATTTGTTAAATGTGGCTTGTGCTTTGTGCTTTCAGGCCAACTTGCCAATTGAGTTCTGGGGAGAATGTGTTCTTACAACTGCATATTTGATCAACTGGACACCGACGAAGCAAATCGATGATCGCACACCATTTGAGTTGCTCTATGTACGTCTCCCAAATTACAAGGTTTTGCGTGTGTTTAGATATTTATGTTTTTCTTCCTACATCCCCATATTCCGTGACAAGTTTGCTCTAAGAAGTCGCTGATGTCTGTTTCTTGGGTTTCATGCCAGAAAAAAAGGTTATCACATTTATGATTTGGAATCTCGTACTTTCTTTAACAGTAGGAATGCTGATTTTTATGAAGACCGGTTTCCATATGTTCTCCCAGAAGCCTCACCGATATCGGAAACCTCACCGATGTTGGCAAACTCACCGAAGCCGCCCACCTCACCGCCACTGGCCACCATGACGCCGCCGGTTGACCCTATGCCTCATGCGCTCCATGCACCATTGGTCATTATTGACAACGCACCTCACGCGCTGCCTGCATCTGCTTCAACTAGTCCGTCGCCGACCATCACTCGGGCGCCTCCTCCGTCTACCTCGCCTCCGCCTCCTGCTTCGTCGATTATGTCTCTGGCGCCGCCACCTACGACCGAGCTACCTACTGTATGAAAAAGTGTTTGCGCTTGTCGACCTCTTACTTATTTGGAAGATTATGTATGCTCTATTACTTATATTAATAACCCCCCACTGTACGACCACACTTGTGACGTCACATTCCTCAGGTGTTCTCTATCCTTTAACTGATTTTTTTAAATTGTGATAAATTCTCTAGTATGCATTCAAGATTTTTGGGTGCAGTAACTTCTAATGTAGATCCCACCACTTACTCTGAGGCTTCGAAGTATGCTCATTGGCATGATGCTATTGCTGATGAGATTAATGCGCTTGAGCGCAATCAGATGTGGACTTTGTCTTCATTACCTCTGGATAAGACTGCTATTGGATGCAAATGGGTGTATCGTACCAAGTTCTAGTCTGATGGTGCCATTGAGCGTCTCAAAGCTCGCTTGGTGGTTCTTGGAAATTTCCAAAAGGAAGGAATTGACTACACTAAAAAATTTGTCCCTGTTGCAAAGATGAGTTCAGTACATTTTTTTATCAGTTGCAGTCATTCGTGGTTGGGAACTCCACCAGATAGATGTACATAATGCTTTTCTACATGGTGATTTGCATGAAGAGGTATTTATGCGACCTCCACCAGGCTACCTTGCGCTTCCTGGCCAGGTTTTTCGCCTTCAGAAATATTTTTATGGTCTTCGGCAGGATCCTTGCAATTGGTTTGCAAAATTGGCCCAGGCTTTACGTGCATTTGGTTTTGTTTAGAGTAAGGCAGATTACTCTCTATTTTATTTTACTCGTGGCTCAGTTTCTTTGCATGTACTTGTTTATGTGGATGATTTGGTCATTGATGGTAGTTCTTCCTCATTAATCTCTGAATTAAATAAATACTTGAGTTCGTGTTTTCATATGCAGGATCTTGGTACACTAAGTATTTCTTGGGTATAGAGATTGCAAGAAGACCAGATGGGATGTTTCTTTCACAGAGGAAATATGCTTTGGATATCTTGTCTGACACAGGTTTGTCGGCTTTTAAACCGACTGATTTTCCAATGGAGCAAAAACATGATGTTACGAAAGTTGAAGGGTCCCTTTATGATGACCCTGAGCAGTACCGGGGCCAGGTGGGTCGCCTCATTTCCTGACTAGTCTCATTTCCTGACTATTACTAGTCCTAAGCTTAGTTATTTTGTTCATACGTTTGCTCAGTTTATGAAGCTTCCTTGTGTTCCTCACTGGCAAGCTGGGTTCGAGTTCTTCACTAATTGAAGAGTCACCCTGGTCAAGGTTTATTTCTCTCTTCACGCAGTTTATTACAGTTGACTGTCTATTGTTATTCTGATTGGGTTTCTTGTCCCATTACCCGATGCTCTTTCTGGGTACTTCGTGACAATTGGTGATTCTCCAGTTTCATGGAAGACCAAGAAGAAACCTACAATTTCACATTCTTCTGCTGAAGTGGAGTATCGTGCTTTGGCCGTTGCCCGTTCTGAGTTGTTGTGGTTTAAGTCATTGCTTTGTGACTTGGGTGTTGTGTATTCTGCTCCTATGCGACTGTTTTGTGACAGTCAATCTGTTCTTAACATTGCGGCTAATCCAGTGTTCCATGAACGTACGAAGCATATAGAGGATGATTGTCATTTTGTCAGTGATCTTGTACAGTCTGGTACTCTTGTCACTCATCATATTCGCACGTCTGATCAACCTACGGACTTGTTTACCAAAACTCTCGGGCGAACTCTATTTCATTCATTACTTGGCAAGTTGGGCATTTCTGATCCCCATGCCCCAACTTGAGGAGGAGTATTAAGGAATAAAAATATTATGTGAATATTACTTGTAATTGTAATTAGATTAGATTCATTTTCATTTTTTGTATAAGTCTTTGTACCTCTATATAATGTATCCCAGAGTATGAATACAAACACACAATTATTACCCCATAAATTCTTCACCATCCAACTCAGTAGTACCTTTGTAGCGCTTCATCACACCATTATCACCATTAGTTTCAACACCAACACTCACCCTTCCTTACCACACCCCCACTACTACTCTTTTTCCACCGATCTTCTTTCCCTCTTCATGCAATAGCCGATCCCCCCCCCCCTCAGTTTTTGCGATGAAGATTTCACACAATTGTGCACTACCACTCAAAGTATTTAATTTATTCACCTTCCCTTCCCCGCTCCAAGACCACCCCAAATTACCATTATTTTGGGATTCATGTCCATTTATTTCATCCACCAACATCATAGTGGAAATTGTACTTCTCTCGCCTTCCATGTTGCGATAAGAATAAAAAAATGCTTTGGTCCAGAAAACTATAGTGATCACCAAATCAAGAAAATTTTCATCCTGACCTTCAACTCTAGAACCGGTCCCGCTATATTCTACCACCAAAGACATTAGTCGACATTGGAACAACGACAAAAAAAGGAAATAGCGATCCTTTTTTTATTTTTTTTCCAGAAATTTTAATTAACGAGTTTTTAAGTCATTTTAATATTGGATGGCCCTAACTGACGTTAAATATGAGATCCGGCCAACTTGGGGGTATTTTGGCACTTTAAAAAAACTAGGGCTACATTGTCGCATATGACGGATTTGAGGGCTACAAGACTGGTTTTTTCTTTCTTTTACCAAATTAATTTTAAGGATATTTTCGGTCATTTCACCGTTAGCTGGCATTGATGAACGTTGAAAATAAGATCATACCAACTTGAACTTATTTCAATACTTTAAAAATAGCAAGTTCATACTATCACATAGTAAGTAACTAAGGGTTACACGAGCACTTTTTTTAATATAAAATTATTTATTCTTTCCAAATACAAGTGGTTTTTTATATTAAAATAACACATACATATTTTAGATTTTATAAAAATACCTTTTTGTCATATGATTTGAGTTGAAATAAACTGAACTGAATAATAATTGAACAAACTGTGAAACTAAAACTAATAATAGTATAACTAAATTAAGGTAAATTTTATCAAACTATTATGAATTGAAATTGAACTAAAATGAAATAAACTAAGGTGTAGTTAAGTTAAAAATAAATAGCATAACCTTATTTTGTTATATTTGAGAAGTCATGTTTATGATATTAAAAGCAGTATTAGAACACCAGTTAGATCGTGTTTTTTCGAACTAATTTTTTTTATTGATCTAAACTAAACTAAATTGAACATAAATAAAAATAAACCTATTGAAAATAGGAATAATAAATAAATAAATAATCTAAATTACATAAACACAAAATTTTACTAAATTAAAATGAACTGAACAAGATTCATACTTTTCAAAATAAAGAAATAATCAATCAAAAAATAATAATAGGAAATTAGTTTAAAATGGATTACTTATGCAGAATAATACATTGATGAGATGATTATCAATTGAAGGCATTACACTCATATAGCACACTTTTAACTTTTTTTAAAATAATTGCGGGGTGTATATAGGCTCCCCAAACCGAAAGCAGCGAACAGAAATAGTTTGGCCTTAGCCGTTACATCAGAGAACAAAG
>JAULKM010078657.1:0-27640 GCA_032355605.1 Rubia tinctorum
ATCCCTTGTGTCATAGGTGGCAAAATATTGAAAAAGCAATGATAGACCTAGGAGACTCTATTAATGTAATTCCCTACTCTCTATACAAGACTCTTAACTTAGGGATTTTGCATGAAACTAGGGCGATCATACAACTAGGCGATCATTCACAATCTATTCCAAAGGGATTAGTGCGATATGTGTTAGTTAAAGTGAATAAGCTAGTTTTTCCTGCCAATTTTTATGTTCTCGATATGTCGAATGATGAGAGTGCACCTCCTATCTTGTTAGGGAGACCGTTTTTGAAAATGGAGAGAACTAATGTGCATAGTGGTACTTTGACACTAGAGTTTGATGGAGAGAAAGTAGGTTATGAGATCTACAATGATAAAGAGCTTCCAAAGGATAAAATGTCTTGTCATGTTGTCAATATAATTGAAATTTTGCATGAGCCTCGCGATGAGTTTGAACATTTCCACATGATTAACATAATTGAACTTGATAAGGGAATGAATAAGGCACTTAAGGAAGTTTCTAGTATTTTCTCTAGTACTACGTTGCAGCGGATGAAGAAGGGGTTAAAGAAACATCATCTAAACCATCTTCACTCCAACGAGTTCCCAAAATCACCCAAAAAGGGACAAGGTGCACAAATCCATTTGGCTCCAGAGATGAGATTTAAGGAGAGACAGTGGTGAAGACCAATACATGCGGAGATAAGAATGGGTGGAATCAAGGATAGTGACTCCGGAGACCCAAGGTATGTTTTGAATAAATCTTGATAAAGGGAGTACGTCGTGCCGACGACGTTAAATAAACTTTGTTTTGATCATCCGGATGCTTTTAATGCAATTTCGTTGATGTAGCTTCATTTTGTAGGTTTGTGAATACACCGTGCTGACGACGTTAAATAAACTTGGTTTTGATCATCCTGATAGTCATTCGTGACATTCCGTCGATGTAATTGTGATGTCCTTTTTTTGTTAAGGATAATTATGTAGATTTTTTTAGAACATTATTATGTTTGGATGGCATGATTGTTTTGCAGGAAGCATTTGGTTTTGGAGAAAAGGGAAAAAAGGAGAGCAACGCGGGCTAGGAGAAGTTCAACTCACGAACCATATAAACGTGTAAGGTTCGTGATACTCACACATTCCCCCATCTCCAAAGTACCAAATTCCTTCCCTACCACCACTAAATACCACCCAAACCTATTTACCCGTGACCCACTTGAAACACACAATTCAAAACCAAAGAGGTATCTCTATCCTCCATTGCAATTTCAATGCTCTATATGATTTATTGTGCATGATAGTGGTTGTTATTGGAATTTTATGATAGAGATTGTGGCTAAAGCATATTGTTGTTGTGGTAGTTTGTCCATTAGATCCTATAGTTGTGCTACTAAGCATGTTTATGGTGTTTTTTACTTCTCATGAATATTCTCTCATATTATCTCCTTGACAAGTGCTCTAGAATGTTTATTTGCATTGAGGACAATGCAAGCTTTATTGTGGGGGTGGGGAATAAGATGATACTTATGATTATTAGTTAGTTTAGTTGTAGCAAGTAGCTCTTTTAAGAGCATTTTTAATGAAAAACATTGAATAGAAAGAATCCCGCTAAGTTGAAAACCTGAGAGGGCAACTTAGGCAAAATTGGGGGGCCCGAATAAGTCGAAAACACGAAAGGGCGGCCTATGAAAAAAAATGAGAGGCTAAATGATGCGGAAAAAGGTGAGGATGAGCATTGAAAAAGGAAAAAATGTGTGAAGCTAGGATGAAAACTCGAGAGGGCTCCTAGGCAAAATGAGAGAAAATGAGAGAAATTTAAACATTTATGATTCTCTTAGTTTGTCTATTTGGTAGCTTCTTTGGTAGACTAAGCTAATTTCTACTTGTATTTTGTACCTCGCCTTTGATTGGTATGATAGTTGTTTAGATTATCTTAGGCTTTGGGATGGGAGAGTGTGAGAGATTCTTATGTCTTGGTGTTAGGGTAGTCTAGGTATAAAATGTTGGTAATTTGGGAAAACCTTTGCATGCTAATTTACACTTAGGTCTTTGCTTGTTCTTGTTTACTAGAGGATGAGTAAAGGTTTAAGTTTGGGGGATTTGATGAGACGTCAAATGCATGTATTTTCTAAAGTATTTAACATCTCTTTCGTTATCTTTTTATTGGAAAATTTCTAGATTAAGGTAGGTTTACATCATAAGAGATTTAGATAACCGTTTTTGGTTTTTGTGTCTAAATCTTTCATTTTGTAACCTATTTTGTGTCTAATGTATTTTGGTCCTTACGAGCATCTAGATTCCATTTTGTGATTGTAAGTACTTCAGAGTATTTCAGTGAAGGCATTCGCAAGAATGGTATAGGATTGAAGGCCAAGAGTCAAAACATGGTAGAAGATAAAAGGGCCAGAGAAGGAAGACAAAGGAGCTGATGAATTGTAATTAGCAAGTTTGAATGGAGTTCTGGGAATGATCCGAGAAGAACAAACCTCTGAGTATTGTACTATTGGATTTTTCTTCTCGAGAACTATGAAATTGACTACAAGATCTCTCAAAACGGATCAGCGGTTCACCAGTAGCAATGGAATTTTGAAGAGAAGGAAAATTATTCTTGAAATTGGTTGAAGCTGGGCAGAGAGCATGTCACAGTCAATGTCAAATCTGCACGATCAGTGGCTGCGGTCAGTGGCGAATCTGCACAATCCATGACAAAGGATCTAGCTATACATTTATGTTGTTTTTTTCTTTATTTCCTAGACTATAAATACCCCTTTCTTTCCTCCATTGAAGACACAATTTTTCTACCTTCAAAACCCTAGTTTTCATTTATTCCTTCATTCTTTATCCTATGTTTGCCATGTGTTATTGGTTTAGCTAATCTGGGCTAAATATACTCTTATGAGCAATTGGTAAGAATTTCTAGTATGAATTTGAGGGATTTGGTTTATCCTATTTTTTCTTTGATTATCAAGTATGTTTTGTGCTTTTTTGTGTGAATAATTAATGATTTAGACTAGGATGATCAACTAGTTGAAGATTGTGAATTGATTGTTTGCTAGGTTTTTGGTCAAACCCAGAAGACTTTGACTTTTTGTCGATGTGATTATCGTTAGTTGATGTTAGTTTATAATTGGGTGTGACAACTAATTATGACTATTTATTGATGAAATTACTTACATTTAAGATGAATTTGAATGGGTTTGACTAATTATCAATGTGGCTCACTAATAACGATTATCATGAAGGTCGATCCTCGTAGTCGTTATTAGGAGATATATTTGTGATATCCAATATATCTCGTTTGTAGGATATTGTGTTATTGTATTTGGTCTCCATGTTTATTGCTATTCTCGGGGAATTCTATGATGCCGATCATCTAGGGTGAACTGAGCCTAAGGGTTATTGTGTGGCGCCGATGACACACTCTAACTATAATGGAGGAGAGGCTAGAAATATCGTCACTCAAAAGGTGTTGATAAGTTCTCCACAATATGTGGTTAATGCATAAAACTAGGGTAATTAATTTATGATCAAAGGATGACTAGAAATGTGAACCAATTGCACCCAAAACTCTTTATCAAATTAGTTACACATCTCCCTGCTAGTTGTGATCATATTTACATATTTATTTCTAATCGTTTGTTAATCTAGTTGCTTAAAATAGTTGTAGTGTTTTCTAAAATCATAACCCCCCAACTATTTTACCACACAATTTGAGTGACATCTTTGTGTGCTTTTAGCTACGTTTAACACTCGAAAAAACCCCATTTTCCTCGTGGATGACCCCGTCTTACCACAGGCTACTATTTAGTAGTTAGCCATGATTTGAGCCTATAAATACTATCTTTGAGAGACACGACGATGACCTCCCACCAATTAATTTCATCTTTAAAATAAAATTTATTCACATGTAAGACAACATGCCAAATCTCATTTCTTGGGTCTTGAATATAATATACTTTTCGAGCTTGGGAGGCTAGGATGAACTTGTCTTTCTCATAAAACCCATAGGCTTCTCAAAACGGACACCTGAACCATTTTCGACCCATCTACACTTGAAAAAAATAACTTTAAACTTAACATAATTGATGTGTCCATATTATACGGTGATTTTGGCATCTTTTGTACTCATTTTAGTATGATTTTGTGCTTTAGATCCTCCATTTTTCCTTGAAATTCTCTTAGGAGAGTTAAGAGTGACTTTTGGGCTCTTATCACTTTTCTAGGGAATTTTGTGTGAAAAGACAATAGTTCAAAGATTTGAAAACCATGAAGACTACCATTGAAGACAATGAAGACCGTACAGACTTGAAGACGTGAAGAAGAGATGGTTACTACTTAGACAAGAAGAATAAGGCAATGAAGAGCGGTCAACTCTGTCTGTTGAGACTTGCGACGCATGTGTCACAAGTCACAACAGGCTGTTGCCCAGATTTACTTTTTGACTTTTTGTACTATAAGTACCATCTTATCCTCTCTCTTTTACACAACTTTTTCTTCCTGATTCTGCAGCTTTTAAAACCCTAGTTTCTTCCATTTTTCATCTTAGTTCATCTTGGATTTATGTTTGATTTTATTTTCTTTTGATGTTTAGTATGAATTCTAGTAGCTAAACTTAGTCTTGGGAGAAAATGATTAAGTCTTCCAAGCACATGTCTTGAGATCTCTTTATGAGCTATTTAATGCTTTAGCTATTGTGCATTTATGGAGCTTTGAATATTGGTTGTTGAATTCATTAATGTTATTGGAAGTTTGAGAATATGAATTGCTTGTATAATTGCTGGTTAAGGTTGGGGGGAAAAGTAGCTAAATTTACCCTCGTTTGATATGGAATCCAAGAGAATGAATTAGAGCTTCTAATAGGGTTGATGATTTGATAATTTCTAGATGAATGTGATGATGTCGAACTCTTTGTCATGTTTTTTTTGTGTAGCAAATAAGAGAGGTCGATAAATGTTGAACGTTCCTAACTAATCTTGTGTAAATGCATGAATTAGTTCAATTCTTACACACAGTGTAGTGTTTATAAGTGTTACCAAGCTTGTTGATTCTTCGTACTCAATGTCATTAATGGGATACCTTCAGGCGTTTCTCGACTAAAGGAGTAATTAGTGATGTTTAGCAAGAGATGTCGAATTCACTCTTGTAAACTACTATCAAAGAAGGGTAGAAGATTTATCTTCAAAACAAGTAGTTAAAGTAGTGAATATGTTGTATATTCAATAATAGATAAGAGGTTTGGAAGAGGAAATCAATTGCGCCCAAGGTCTCGTACTTTGTGTTTTAATCACTCTTTATAGTTTGTTGTATGTTTAACTTGATTTCTAGTTTATGATAGTTTCTGTCTTTTGAATTCACAACTTAGAAAATCAAACAAAAAACCCCCTATTTACTTGGTTTCGTATATATATAAAGGCTTATATTCACCCTTATATGCATGAACCCTTAGGAAAATCTCTCATCTTTGTGGACAACCCCGATTTTCCATTATCTATTTAGTTGTAGTTAAGAAGCACTTTAGGGCTTAAATATAGTAACATTGATAGGTACGACAATAACCTCCCAAATATTGACGCCATTGTTGGGGAAGAGGCGTTTATTTTTAAGTGTTGGGCATAATATGTATAAATATGTGCTAGTTGTGAATATTTGTTAGTTTACTTTTATTTGATTTTTGGTTGCCTTGGAGACGTATTGTTCGAGTTCTTATGTATGGTTTGTTCTCAGTCCTCATCACAAGAACCCCTACACTACGACCCCGAGTTAGAGTTAAACTTGAAAAGGGCTAGGAGGATTTCTTTGGAAAGTGTGAATAACACCCCTCATAGTGACCATTTTGTGGAACCCTCTGCTTCTTTGGATCATAAAGAGGAACATGAAGAGGATAATCCGGAAGGAGGACCTCAACACCCTCTGATGAGATGCCAAATGCTTGCATTTTTAGAAGATTTTAACATCTCTTTTGTTATCCTTTTGTTGGAAGATTTCTAGATTTAGGTGGGTTTACATCATAAGGGGTTTATATAATTGTTTTTCGATTTCGTATCTAAATCCTTCATTTTGTAACCTATTTTGAGTCTAATCGATTTTTGGTCCTTATGAGCATTTAGATTCTTTTTTGTAAGCTTAATTCATAGATTTCTCATAAGCACTTCAAAGTATTTTAGTGAAGGCCATTCAAAATTATGGTATAAGATTGAAGGCCACGATTCAAAACGTGGTAGGAGATAGAAGGGTCGAAGAAGGAAGACAAAGAGGCGGATTAGTTGTGATCCAGAAGTTTGAACCAAGTTCCAGCAATGATCCGAGAAGAACCAGCCCCCAAGGGTTGAAATATTGGATTTATCTTCTCGAGTGCTATAAAATCGACTACAAGAACTCCCAAAATGGATCAATGGTTCATCGGTGGGAAGCAAAACAAGAAGCCGCGAACTGTAGCTCGCCCAGGCGGATCATCGTCTGCCCGGGAAGATGAGCGAGCCAAGATCAAAAAGTTGGACTGAAGCCATTGCTGCCCGGACAAGGCCATTTCCGCACGAGCGAGATCCTTCTGCACTTTTTCCTTTTGTCTTTCTTTTCCTCTCTCTTGTACTATAAAAGCCATTTTGGCCACCCACTTCCTATCTTCTCTTCTTGGCCGAATTTCCTCTTCTCCAAACCCTAGTTCTTCATTTCCTTTTCATATTTTTCATCTTTACTTTATATGATTATTCTTTGGATTTATATTAAAACTTGTATTAGCTAAACTTAGTCTTAAGAGCAATTGATTGAGGCTTCCAAGATCATGTCTTGAGAACTATATGTGAGTTATTTAAAGCTTTTCTATTGTGCATTTATTATTCTTGAATGTTAGTTGTTGAAATAATTAATGGTGTTAGAAGTTTGAGTATATGAATTGCTTGTATGATTACTTGTTAGGGTTAGGAAAAAATAGCTAATTCTCCTTTCTTTTGATATGAAATCCAAGAGTATGAATTAGAGCTTCTAATATGGATTATGATTTAATGAATACTAGATGAATGTGATAATGTCGAATTCTTTATCATGTTTGTTTTGTGTAGTAAATAGGAGAAGTCTAGCAACGTTGAACGTTCTTGGCTAATCTTCTGTAAATGCATGAATTGGTTCATTGCTTAGACACGGTGTAGTGTTTATAAGTGTTACCAAGCTTGTTGATTCTTCGTACTTAATGCCATTAATGGGATACTGTTAGGCGTTGCACGACTAAAAGAGTCATTAGTGAGGTTTAGCGAGATATGTCGAATTCACTCTTGTAAACTACTGTGAAAGAAGGGTAGAAGATTTATTTTCACGACAAGTAGTGAAAGTGTTGAATAGGTCGTATGTTCAAGGATAGATAAGAGACTTAGAAGTATAAATCAATTACGTCCAAAGTCCAGTAACTTACGTTTAATCATATTCTTAGTAGTTTGTTACACATTTATTAGATTTACATTGCTTGTTAGTTAATTTGTCTTTAAATTTACAACTTAGAAAAACAAACCAAAAAACCCCCTCTTTACATGTTTTCATACACATGTATGTCTCTACATCTAGTGTAGTATCCACCCTTATATGTGAAAACCCATAAAAAAATTCCCTCTTCTTCATGGACGACCCTGACTTCTCATTATCTACTTAGTTGTAGTTAAAGAGCACTTTAGGGCTTAAAAATAGTAACTTTGAGAGGTACAGCGACAACCTCCCACTCTCACCTTCAAGTAGGAGGTCCCCCGTTGAGGAAAATCCCATTGAGGGAGATTATGGCTCCCAACCTCGAGCAACAACCTATGTGCATCGTATATCCGATGGGCACTTTGAGTTCAAATCTGGGTTTATACACTTGCTACCTTCTTTTCTTGGTAGGCAAAGGGAGGACTCCAACAAATATCTCGCCGATTTTCACATGGTTTGTTGTGGGATGATTTTTGAAGGAGTGAATGAAGATATTTACAAGTTGAAGGCCTTCCCATTTTCATTGCGACATGACTCAAGGGATTGGCTTCATTACCTTCCATCCGGGAGCATCACTTCATGGATTTATTTGAAGTGGAAATTTCTCTCCAATTACTTTCCATCCTCAAAGTCCACCACATTGAAGAAGGACATCAGAAAAATCCTCCAATGGCACGAAGAGTCACTCTACAACTATTGGAAGAGGTTCAAAAGGCTTCTCTCAAGTTGTCCTTACCGTGGCTACTCAGAGGGATATTTGGTCTATTATTTCTATAATGGTCTTCTTGAAGATCAAATGCTAGTGAGGGGAGCTTGTGGTGATTCTCTTGGGAACAAGACTTCTAGAGGAACTATGGAGCTCCATGAGGAGCTAGCCAGGGAGTCGAGGAAGTTTAGCTCAATGGCCGATTTGAGAAGGCAAAACCCCAATAACACAAGTGCTCCTTCCAACAATGGAAAGCTTGTGGACCAAGTCTCGACACTCCTATGGTCAAGGCTTTGATGACACAATCTGGTGCTCAACCACATGTGAAATTTTGTGAGATTTGTTCTTAGCTGCACCCTACAAATACATGTATAAGTTTTCAAGATGACTATGTAGAGGAGGTGAGTGTTATGGGGTATCAAGGGAACCAAGGAATCAAAGTTACCAAGAAAGCCAAGGCTACCAAAATCGGCCATATAATTCGGGTAACCAAGATCACCCAAATTTCCGATATGGAAATGTACAAGGGGGGTCCAAATGCTCAACCTTATCTCCCCCTCAACAACAATATCGGTCATCTCAACCGCAATACGAAAGGATTTAAGATAAACCCCACAATCAAGGTGAATGTTTGGGGATGTTAAAAGAGAAAATCATGCAAGCCATTCGGATGTTGAGTTTGTGTTTGGAAAAGTCCAAGAAATTTCAAGAAAATACCGACTCTATCATCAAAAACCTATAGACTGAAGTGAGATAAGATGGAGTCGAAAGATTTGGGGAAACTTCCTTCTCAACCGAAGCTGAATCTGCAACAAAATGTAAGTTCTATCACTTTGAGAAGTGGTAAGGAGGTTGGCACTTCCCGGAATGGTGAAGTTGTTGAAAATGAGCCTACAATGGTTGAGGTTTTTGAAAAATAAGTGGAGGAAGAGGCCAAGAAATTGGCCAAGGACAAAGTGAGGAAGGGGAAGGAGAAGAAAGAAGAGATCATCATTGATAAATTAACTTCCATTCCTAAGCCTTCATCCCCTCCTATCAAGAAGGCAAAGATAGTGGAAACTTCCCCTGTGTGCCGGAACCACCTTTTTCGAATATTTTGAAAGACAAACGGATGAAGAAAGACAACAAAAACATCTACGAAGTCTTTCATAGATGTGAGGTAGATATCTCTCTTTTGAATGCTATTGAACAAATTCCTAGTTATGCTAAATTTCTTAAGGAATTATATGTTGTGAATAGAAAACAAAGAGTTAAGAATAAGCTAAAGAAAGTGGGAAATGAGCCTGTTTTAGCTTTGTGTCAAAAGGAGTTACCCCCTGAGTGTAGCAATCCCGGCATGTTCACAATCCCTTGCATGATAGGAAACACACATATGAAAAATCCTTGCTTGATATAGGTGTATCAATAAATGTTATTCCCTACTCTTTGTATGAAAGCATCAATTTAGGTACTTTGCACAAAACCGAGGTGGTAATCCAATTGGTCGATTGTTCTAGTGCATACTCTAAGGGTATTATCGAGGATGTATTGGTTTAGGTGGATTCGTTAATATTCCCCGCATATATTTATGTCCTTGACATGGAGAATGATAAACATCCCACCCCAATTTTGTTGGGGAGGCCCTTTTTGAAAACGTCAAGGACGGTGATTGATGTGCATAATGGTACTCTCACCATGGAATTAGATGGGATTAAAGTAGAGTTTAACATAAATGAATCTATGAAATATCCTAGTGAAGAATATTCTTTCCATGTTATAGATGTTGTTAATAATGTTGTGCAAGATGTTTTTGAATTAAGTGGTGATGATTCTTTGTTAGTTGCTTTGGAATGTGATAGTCATGATGCATACCATATTTATTCCATGGGCACTAACTTGAAGGAAAGCTTTGAGCACTTGAATATGCTTCAAAAGATGAGTTTGAACCCTCCTCCTCTCTACCTCTAGAGGGGGCCCAAGAAACCAGAACTCCTCCCATCACTTGTGAAATCCTCGGTGATTGAGCTTAAACCTTTTCCAAGTGACCTCATGTTTTTCTTGGGAACACTATAAGTCATCATTACAAGTAAGCTCACCCAAGAGGAAGAGGAAAATCTAATGGTGGTGTTGCGAGAAAACAAAGAGGCAATTAGATGGACAATAACCGACATCAAGAGTATATGTCTATCCACTTCCATGCACCTAATCTTGTTAGAAGATGATGCAAAATCCATACGACAACCCCAACGTTGCTTAAATCCACCTATCATGGAGGTGGTGAAGGTGGAGATCCTCAAATTGCTTCAAGTGGGAATGATTTATCCGATCTCGGATAGAAAATGGGTGAGCCCAACTCAAGTGGTGACTAATAAGAGTGAGGTGATGGTAGTTGATAATGACAAGGGTAAAATGGTGCCCACTCGTTTGCAAAATTGGTGGCGTATTTTCATTGACTACCGAAGGCTAAATGTGATAACCTTGAAAGATCATTTACCTTTACCGTTCATTGATAAAATTCTCGAGAGGCGCACAAGTCATACATACTATTGCTTTTTGAATAGATACTCGGGTTATTTTCAAGTGGTCATGCCCCGGAGGACCAAGAGAAAACAACCTTCACGTGCCCCTTTGGTATGGTTGCTTACCGACGTATGCCTTTTGGGCTATGTAATGCCCTCGCTACTTTCCAAAGGTGTATGGTAGGCATTTTCTCAGAATTTGTTGAAAATTTTGTTGAAGAATTCATGAATAAATTTACCGTTCATGGTACTTATTTTGACAATTGTTGGGCAAATTTAACACAAATTCTTAAGTGTTGCATTGATACTAATCTTGTGTTAAATTCCAAGAAATTCAATTTCATGGTAGAATGAGGCATTTTTTAGGCCATATTGTTTCCTCTAAGGGTATTGAGGCAGACAAGGAAGATATAGATACAATTAAAACTTTGCCTTATCCTACTAATGTGTGCAAAGTGCATTATTTTCTTGGTCATATAGGATTCTACCACCAGTTCATAAAGGATTTCTCAAAGATTGCATCTCTTTCGTGCAATTTGTTGCAAAAAGAGGTGGAATTTGTGGTGGACGAGGGTTTTAAAGGGGCCTTCAATTCATTCAACCCTTGGATTGGTCCATGCCTTCTGAGATCATGTGCGATGCAATTGATTACACCGTCAAAGTGGTGCTTAGTCAAAGGGTGAGGAGAGTGCCTCACGACATCTACTATGCATCCCTGATTCTCAACGAGGCCCAAAGGACCTATCCACCATGGAAAAATAATTTCTAGCGGTGGTATTTTCTTTATAATTTTTTTTTCTTATTTGCTTGGTACCAAAGTTATTGTGTACACTAACCATGTAGCGCTTCGTCACTTGATGACGAAGAAAGAGGAAAAGGAGAGATTGATTAGATGGATCTTTCTTTTCAGCGAGTTTGATTTGGAGGTATGAGATAAAAAGGGCACGGAGAACCTTGTAGCCGATCATTTGAGCTGATTGGTTCCATGCCAAGAAGTTAAGGTAAGGTCACCAATGGCAAAAAAAAGTACGGGAAGAGTTCCCCAATGAAAAATTATTCGCAATCGGGAACTTCCAACCGTGGTATGCCAACATTGTGAATTTCCTTGTTTCCGGGAAATTTCCTCACCGTTTTTCAAGTGCTCAAAAAGATAAGCTAAGAAGTGATGTTAAGTATTATGTGTGGGATGATTTCATTCTGTGGAAACATTGTGTAGATCAATTTGTTAGGAGATGTGTCCCCGGTAATGAAGTGCATTCAATTCTTTCTTTTTCCATTCTTATGCATGTGGCGATCACTTTGGAGCAAAGAAAACCGTTTGGAAAATCCTTGAAAGTGGTTTTTATTGGCCTACATTGAATAAACATGCATACACTTTTTGCAAAGCTTGTGATGAATGTCAAAGACTAGGAAATATTTCATCTAGGAATGAGATGCCTCAAAAGCCTATTTTGTGTTGTGAAATCTTTGATGTTTGGGGCATTGACTTTATGGGACTTTTTCCTAATTCTTGTTTCTTTACGTACATTCTCATTTCCATTGATTATTTGTCAATGTGGGTTGAAGCGAAACCCACTATAACTGATGATTCTAAAGTGGTTGTAGATTTCTTGAAAGATAACATCTTCTCTAGGTTTGGGGTCTCTCACGCATTGATTAGTGACTGTGGGAACCATTTTTGTAATCGAATAATAGAGGCACTTTTGAAGAAGTATGGCGCCACACACAAGACATCCACCACCTATCACCAACAAACCAATGGCCAAGCCAAAGTTTCCAATAGGGAAATCAAGTCCATCATCCTTCAAAATGGTTAACCCTAACCAGAAAGATTGGAGTTCTCGGTTGAATGATGTCTTATGGGCATATAAGATGGCTTACAAGACACCAATCGGTATGTCACCATACAGATTGATCTTTGGAAATTTAAGCCATTTACCGGTGGAAATAGAGCACAAGGCTTATTGGGCGGTCAAGAACTTCAACCTTGATATAAATGAAGCCGGTTTGCATAGGAAGTTACAATTGAAAGAATTGGAGAAGATACGAAGAGAATCCTATGAGAATAGCGAAATCTATAAGGAAAAAAACAAAGGCTTTGCATGAACAGATGATCAATAGGAAGGAGTTTAACATGGGTCAAAAGGTCCTCCTATTTCAATCCTGCCTTCACCTATTTACCGGTAAATTGAGCTCTCGGTGGATCAGCCCTTTTAAAGTGGTAAAGGTATTCCCGCATGGTGCGGTAGAGATCTTGGACCGAGCTAAGTAAAATTCCTTCAAGGTAAACAGTCAACGTTTGAAACCTTACCACGAGAGTTTTGTGCCGAAAAAAGGAGAAAATGTTGATCTTCCGTTTTGTGAGTGAACCCAAAAAGGGAGGTAAGTCATGCCGACCACGTTAAATAAACTTGGTTTTGTTCTTCTAGATCAACAATCGTGACTTTCCATCGATGTTGTTTCAATTTAAGTTTTTGTCCTTTTTTTGTTATTTTGTCTTGTTCTTTTCACGGTTATGTTTTTCTATGATTTTTTAGAAAATTGAAGTGCATTATACTGGATGGATGAAAGCCATGAAAAGGGAAGAAAAATCTTGGAAGTTGGTAACTTAATTGTTTTTCTAACTATAGAGGCCATGCCTGTCGCGAATTGCAAGTTGCGACAAACAAGGGATTTTTGACAACTCCCAGTCCAAGTTGTTTACAAGTCGCGACGAGCCTATCGCGATTGCTACCAAAATCAAAAAAATTCTAAAAATGTAAACTTTCAGTTCCACAATTTTGTAAGTCGCAAAAGTGGTGTCGTGAGCCGCGACACACCCTCATGAGTCGTGATGGCCTTGTCGCGATCGCAATGAAAATCCGAAAGATTTTTTGAAAATGCCAACTCCCAGATCCATTTGATCATGAGTCGTAACATTCACATCACACTCACGACCAAAATCAGAAGTTTTTTGGTGAAAATAAGAACTTCCAGTTCCAATTAGTCGCGAGTCACAATAAATCTGTAACGAGTCGTGACAGGGCATCGCGAGTCATGATAAGAATTTCGTGATGACGATGAGATTTAGAAGTTATCTAAACGTTTGTAACTCTCAGGTCTAAACTTTTGCGAGCCACGATGAATCTGTCTGGCGTCGCGATAGACCTTTGCGAGTTGCGACAAGCTTGTCACGATCACGATGAAATTCAGAACATTTCTGAAAAAATTGCAAGTCCAAAATACAAAATTTCGCAACTCGCGTCAGACCTGTTGTTAGCGCGATGATAGATGGATTTTTGAGATCCCGTTGTGACTTGCGACAGTGCCATCACGAGTCGCGACACTATGATTATAATAAAAAATGGGCAGAACCTCATTTCTTCCCAAACTCCATCTTCCTCTACCGCTCTCTCTCTCCCAAACTATCACTTCTTTGCCCTAGCTTCACCAAATCCGGCCAAAAAATCAACCTCCAATCCGTCCAAAATGATCCTCCTCTCAATCCCCAGTCCTTTCCGAATTCATTACACCCTAAATCCGGCCAAATTTCACCAAGAACCTGAAACTCTAACTTTTGGGGATTTTAAAACTTCAAGTGAATAGGGCTAGGATTTTTTTTTGTGCTCAAATTTTCCATCATCCTACACATCTAAATGTTAAATTTCTTCTCCTCTTTGTTCTTGAATTGTGATATTGATTGAAAATGGTGAATGTGTTAATTTGTAGGAATTTTGGAATTGTTGGTGAAATGTTTTTAGTGTGGATTGGGATTGTTGATGTTATGTTCATAACCTGATTTTGGGGGTGAAACTAGTATAAAGCGATTATGCTAGTTTGGCTTTGGTCTTGAATGATGGAATTGTTGGATATTTTAACAATAGCTAACCATGATGGTACATACCTATGATTATGCTTGTAGAGAATTTTATATGTGATGTTTGACTATATGTTGATCTCAAATTGTTGGGAAATTACAATGCATGACCTAGATTGGTGAAATAGGACATAATTGTGGCACAATGTATCTAGCAATGCAATTGGATTGAATTTGACATGTATGGACATATAAGCATTATTGCATCTTTATAGTAGCTTTTTATGATTGTAGTGTGTCGACTACATCATTTTGACTATGATAGCTAATTTCTATAATGGTGCTTGGATGTTTATCACTATGTGTTACATACTTTAGTGAGATAATATCTTAGAGATGACTGCATTATTTTTTCCAATTATGTCCTTGTACGTTTGACATTCTTTGTTGTGTTGATAGACATACCTCCAAAGAGCCCTACACTTGTTCGAGCTATAAGTTCATCGGCTCCACCTCCTCCTTCTCCACAGGTTCCTGGGCCAGCACCGGCACCCCATCCAGACATGATTTTTTTCCAATTATGTCATTTTTCATTTGAAATTGTTTGTTGTGTTGATAGCCATGCCTCTAAAGAGATCTAGACCTGCTCGATCTGCAAGCTCATCCGCTCCACCTCTGCCTCCTACACAGGCTCTTGAGCCAGCACCGGTATCTCCAGACATGATTTTTTCTAATTATGTCATTGTGCGTTTGACATTATTTGTTGTGTTGATAGTTATACCTCCAAAGAGACCTAGACCTGCTCGAGCTGCAAGCTCATCCGCTCAATCTCCGCCTCCTCCACAAGCTCCTAAGCTAGCGCAGGCACCCTCTCCAGATAGATTCATAGGGTTGCACCGGATCACTGGCGCCTATTGGATAACTGGGATCGTTTAGCCTCCCGAAAGATGCAAGAGATGAACTTTGTGGATGAGAGGGCTTTGGACACTCTTGGGCTGAAAGAGTCGGTTATATGCCTCCTCGATAAAGGAGGTATAGAGGTTTCTCATCACGAGGAGCATCTACTTACCGGAGGTGAGATAAATGTTGGAATTTCTTTCCACAATGAGAGCTTACACTAGAAGGAATAGAGTGTTCGGAAAGAGGTTCATTCGATTCCATTTGAATTACTAGTCCCTTAAGATGAGCCTCTAGCAGATTAAGGAGGCATTTTGTTGGGATACGGTGGAGGTCCAAGCGAGGTTTGATCCAGAGGCACATACCTTCACCATTGAGGAGACTTTCCTATTCTGGCATGTCATTAAAAGGAAGGTGTGGAATGTGAGGAATAATAACAATATCATCATCCACCCTTCCTTTCGGTTCGCATAACCTCTTGTCTACCACTTTGTTATGTCGCGCTGAGGCGACGAATGTGTCGAGCAATGGATCCGCTACTGTGGGAGCTCACTGGTGAGGGGGAAGGATTTGGGAGATGAGCAAATTTATGGGTCGCTAAGGTTATTGAGGTAGCAGATAAGGACAAGGGAGAGATATCAGTTGGGGAATGATCACCCTCCTCGCGGAACAGTTGGATGAGTCCTACCGTATCACATTGGTACGGATGATCAACTTCTACCTTATCAAGATCACAACTGGCCCACATGCATGCCATTTGTTATATGTGGTTGGTTATGTTACATTCATGAAGCTCCCACAGCCCCAGCGGACTAAGCTGGTGATGGACACCCCAGTGGCTGACTTGGCGATTGAGCCTGATACGGCATACATGCAGGGTTTTGAGCGGGAGCTCAATAACCTGAGAGTCTAGACTGACGAGGGAGCTCTTTTCTTTGGCCATTCTCTACCACAGTATGCACCATACTATTCACCTCACCCTGACCCTGAGTCGGTGCAGGAGGATAGCAGGCACAGTCAGTTTCTGCAGCCGCCCTCATACTTCTAGTTCAGACTGCAGAGCATGATCTTTGACACCAACCTATTCATCTCACAGAGCTTCATAGGGATGTATGAGGAGATTTATCTTCTCTCATCCATGTTATATGACATCCAGACGCACTTTGGTGGTCCCCAGGGCCGTAATCCCAGGGCAGCAAGGCGCAACAGTAATTGTGAGCTATTTCCCACTCCTCCACTTTGTTCGTATTTTTTGTTGCCCTATTTTGTATACATTGAGAGCGATGTAGTGTTTTAAGTTTGGGGAGGGGATTTAGCATTAGATATGCTCTGCTCTTTCATGTTTTGGATATTTCAGATGTCTTTATATTAGATATTTTTGGTTTTGAGATGTTTTTGGATGCTCTTGGTAGCTTTTACATTCGGAATCCTTTTTGCTACTTTTGATTGGAAAAACACGGAAAATTGGAAAAAAATAGAAAATTTGAAGGAAAAAATAGAAAATCAAAAAGAACAAAAATCAAAATCAAAATCAAAATCAAAGCCAATAAGTTAAAAACCCGACAACTTTGGGGGGCCGGAGAGTGTCCAAAAATCCAAAAGGCGGCCTAGGAAAAAATGAGAGGCTAAATGTGTGGGTGAGATGTGATGCAAAGAAACATGATATGTGTCTAGGATGAAAACCCGAAAAGTCTCCTAGGAAACAAGAGGAAAAAATGGTACAATTCAACTATGAAGTGAAGTGTGTAATTTGTTTTGGTTAATATATTGGTACAAAGTGAAGTGTGTGCTTAAACTTCTCATATGGTTTTGACTTCATTTTATGCCATTGGATTTTGGTATTATTACCTCGGGACTTGGAAATGTTTTTATGGGTATTAGTGAATTGATAGGTGGTAGGTTTGGTTAGATTTAGGAATTGGGGTTGTGTGTCATAAAATCCTCATTTGATCTTTGATTTTGAGACTTATGATACAGAGAATGTTTGTGAGACTTTGATTGGGGAAATATTAGCATTAGGATGGGAATATGTGAAATTATTTGTGTTCTTGAATCTTTTCTTACTCGAGGACGAGTAAGGTTCAAGTGTGGGAAGGTTTGATGTGTCCATATTATACAGTAATTTTGGGATCTTTTGTACTCATTTTAGTATACTTTTCTTCTTTAGATATTCCATTTTTCCTTGAAATTCTCTTAGGAGCAACTTTGGCACTCTTATCACTTTTCTAGAGAATTTTGTGTGACAAGGCAATAGGTCAAAGATTTGAAGACCATGAAGGCTACCTTTGAAGACAATCAATACCATGAAGACTTGAAAACGTGAAGATGATATGGTTACGACTTAGACAAGAAGAAGAAGGCAATGAAGAGCAGCCAACTCTGTTTGTAGCAACTCGCGACGCACGTGTCGCGACTCGCGACAAGCCGCTGCCCAGATTTACTTTTTAACTTTTGTGTACTATAAATACCATCTTATTCTCTCTTCTTCAAACATCTTTTTCTTCCCGATTCCGTAGCTTTTAAAACCCTAGTTTCTTCCATTTATCATCTTAGTTTATCTTGGATTTATGTTTGATTTGCTTTTGATGTCTAGTATGAATTCTAGTAGCTAAACTTAGTCTTGGGAGCAATTGATTAAGGCTTCCAAGCACATGTCTTGAGAGATCTTTATAAGCTATTTAATGCTTTAGTTATTGTGCATTTATGGAGCTTTGAATATTGGTTGTTGAATTCATTCATGTTGTTGGAAGTTTGAGAATATGAATTGCTTGTATAATTGCTTGTTAGGGTTGGGAAAAAGTAGCTAAGTTTCCCCTCTTTTGAATGGAATCCAAGAGCATGAATTAAAGCTTATAGTATGGTTGATGATTTGATAATTGCTAGATTAATGTGATGATGTCGAACTCTTTGTCATGTTTGTTCTTTGTAGCAAATATGAGAGATCTATAAACATTGAACGTTATTGACTATTCTTGTGTAAATACATGAATTGGTTCAATTCTTACACACGGTGTAGTGTTTATAATTTTACCAAACTTGTTGATTCTTCGTAGTACTCAATGCCATTAATGGGATACCTTCAAGCGTTTCTGAACTAAAGGAGTCATTAGTGAGGTTTAGAAAGAGATATTGAATTCACTTTTGTAAACTACTATCAAAGAGGGGTAGCAGATTTATTTTCACAAGAAGTAGTTAAAGTAATGAATAGGTTTTAGATTCAATGATAGAAAGAGGTTTGGAAGTGGAAATCAATTGCGCTCATGGTCCTGTAATTTTTGTTTTAATCACTCTTTGTAGTTTGTTGCATATTTAAATTGATTTCTAGTTTATGAGTTTCTTTGTCTTCTAAATTCATAACTTAGACAAACCAACTACCCCCCCCCCCCCTTTATTTTCTTTCTTATATATGTGTATGTATATCTAGGCTTATATCCACCCTTATATGCATGAACCCTTACGAAAATCTCTCTTCTTCGTCGACGACCCCGATTTGTCATTATCTACTTAGTTTAGATAAGAAGCGCTTTAGGGCTTAAAATAGTAACTTTGAGAGGTAGATGGTGACCTCCCAATAATCCAACTCCCATATCTCCACGATCACACCATAAAATAAAACGATATAACGGCAAGGATAGGTTTATTATCTTTCTTGATTGACTGCCACATGGATTCAGATTCCACGTACACCCTGATGTTCTGCGTAGTGCTCTTTCTATCTTTGTCCACTGGTATCTTTTCACTGTGCAGTTAGATGTCCTTGCAAATGCATGAAGCTTAGCAGACATTACACCCACATTGCAACGATTACAAAAACCACTTGACAAACGTTGAAGAATGTTCTAGTTGTATCTGATTCGACGGTCATTCATAATAGATTTTCTCTAACAGTGACATGTGTTCCTCAACATATATTGCAGTCTCACTACTATTTCGTAAAATATAAAAGGTGAACTTTCATCAACTCAGCATTGTAAGGTGTGTAAAGTGTACCTTTGGACTGTGGGATTCCATTCATCCTACCACTTTTCACATGATGCGGAACTTTGAGTGTTGTCTTCCCAATCAACATCGAAGTGAAATACTCAATTATCTCATCTGTGACATACCTTTGCACAATGATGGTATCAGGCCGGCTTTGGTTGTGTAAGTAGGCCTTAAAAACCCCCCATGGGGCACTCGAACGGGTACATCCAATGTATTCCCACTGGACTGCATATTCAGATTTCCCTAAACGGGATGGACCATAATGTCGGAGAATGCTGGGGGAAAGTACTTCTCAAACAAACACATCACTACAATCCCTTCACATTCTAAATCATTAAGTTGTTTCCTGCTAATATTCTTACGGAAAATGAAGTTGAAGAAAAAACACATGTGCATGATGCAAAATCTCACCTCCTCCTCCATGACATCCTGGATAGCAATGAGAAAGAATTGTTGCATAATGACATGACAATCATGTGATTTCAAAGCATTCAGACACAATTCATCGTTATCAAACCGACTTACATTGGAAAATTAGCCAGACGGTATCTTGATCCCCTTAATACACTCACAAACTGACTTTCTCTCAATCATTGAAAGACTATAAGGGGCTGGTTGTAAGTACGTCCGGTTACCTTTCACCTCTGGAGCTAAATCAAACCTTATACCCAATTCAACCAAGCCCTTCCGTGTATTAAAGCTATCTTTCGTCTTGCCATGAATGTTAAGTAGAGTCCCAATTAAACTATCGCACACATTCTTCACTATATTCATCACGTCCAGACAGTGGGGAACCTCCAAACTCTCCAAATACGGAAAATAAAAAAAATGATATTTTCTTCCAAGGCCAATCGTTAGGGGCAACCACCTTCAATATCTTTTTTCCAAGGACAACATTTAATTTCATCACCTTGCTGGGGATGGAAAAACCGCTCAATATTCTTGGCGCCTTCCTCCTCTCCATACCGCCAACGAAATGAATTTTATCGTCTTGTAAATTGTGCTTTTCCAAGAGAAATTTTGATAGCCAAGATACACGGTCTTTCTACCATTTTTTAGCTGCTGGAAATCAGTAATTTTCTCACACACAGGACATGCCTTGTGAACCTTAACCACATAACCTGAAATTTTTTCCATAAGATGGAAAATCATTTATCATGCAAAAAAATATAGCCTTCAAATTAAACTTGGTCCTGTGATAACCGTCGAACACATCAACACCGTCGGACCACAAAACCTTCAAATCTTCAATGAAAGGGTCTAGATAGGTATCGATGTCGTTCCTAGGTTGTCTCGGACCAAAAATCATTTAAGGCATCAAAACATATTTCATCTTCATGCAAAGGTAAGGAGGTAGATTGTAAATGGAAATCATAACCGGCCCTGAACTATGTTTCGAAGACATGTTACCAAAGGGATTCATACCATCAGTACATAAAGCCATCCTCAAATTTTTGGGTTCAGCTGCAACCGCTGGATACATCATGTCAAAATTCATCCACTAATCTGCATTTGTAGGGTGACTGGTAGTGTCATTATCAAGACACCCCATATCCATGTACCATGTCATGTTCTTCGCATCCTTATTGTTCTTAAAAAACCTCTTTGGCACCGGGACAATAGGAAGGTACCAAACGCATTTAGCGGGGACACGTTTCCTTACCTTCACCTCAATCTCATCATCGAGAGCCTCAATTCTCCCTTCCTTATAACGAGGAACGTGACATACGGGGAAGACCACCTTTTTCTCCAAGTGACCCCTATAAAAAAACATAATCATTAGGGCATGCAAGTATTTTTTTTATACTCCATCCCCATTGGACACAAAATTTTGTTCGCATCATATAGGTTGTCCGGTAAACCATTTCCGGAAGGAAGTTATCTTTAAAACACTTGACCAACTTATCCATGCAAATATCACTCCACGAACCAACACCTTTCATGTTAAACAACTCCATCAAACACGAATGACAGTGTTGTTCTTCTTGCAACTGGTAAACAACGGCTTATCCTTCTAATCTAGAAATTTTGACAGACATCAGCCCCGCCCCTTAAATTCATCCACCACCTCCTCACACATGTCATCGAAATACACATTCCCAAAATATTCTCCCTAGCTACCTACAACCACCTTCGACGGTGGTTTCTCACCGTGAAAGGTCTAAACCAAATAATCCTTTGTAAACCCTCTCTTGTACAAATGGAGTTGGAACAAGTCCCGATTGTCAGTCAGTTACGATTCTTACAATCACGACAAAGACATAAGATGCATTTTTCACAAATGAATGCATGCTCCATGGACTCCCCGACAAAAGCAATAAATTCATCACTCGCCAACCTAACGTTCTCATACACATGCTTCCGCCTCTCGATAGAATAGTACATATCTACAATCAAATCAATGTGCATCAACTTCACTTCCACAAAAATATATACACTTCTACCCCAAAACTAATTGTACTCATGAAACATCAAGTTACAATCCACAACATGCAACATCACATTAGTACCATAACTTATCAAACCACATGCTTGAAAAAAGGCATTCAATACAACAATACTACCTAGAAAACCCATTTAATTCATAGTGTGAACCAACATTAAAATGATCAAACGTACTCTCATGCAAAAGATAAATTCCAATATATCATTCCGCACATACACCAAAATAATTGGTAAATTAAAGCAAAGTATAAAGTACCTTCAAGGGTTTTCATTGATGAACATTTAATGTCTTCTTCATCCAAAATTGCCATTAATGAAAACAAACACTGCCATCTTCCACTTTTTACCCACCACGAAAAAGGTGGTAGGTGTGCATATAATGCACCATTGCACTGGTACTAGTAGTTTATACCGGTGCAATTGTTCAGTTTGACACTTTAGAACTGGTATTCGTTCCGGTGTTAACACTGAAATAATATTCAAGTGATGAGATTTCACGATTTCCCGCGTATTTTTTTCATCAGCACCGGTATAAATATACTACCACTGCTGAAATTATTTTGTCCCCACGTTCAATGCCAAATAGCACCGGTAAAAAAGGGTGTTAGATATAAATTCTCAAGCTGGTGTTGGTTTATATCATTTCCCGTGAATTTTTTCCATCAGCACCGATACCACACACTTTACCGATGCTGAAATTTCCTTTTTCCCACGTAATTTTTGTACTAGCACTAG
The DNA here is from genome assembly GCA_032355605.1 of Rubia tinctorum. Lineage (NCBI taxonomy): Eukaryota > Viridiplantae > Streptophyta > Magnoliopsida > Gentianales > Rubiaceae > Rubia > Rubia tinctorum. The sequence goes on from JAULKM010078657.1 coordinate 22,507, forward strand.
TACACATAACCGGTAAACAATTTATCGATGATCAAAATAATCATTTTGCTTCCTCCCCGTCACATAAACACTGGTTTTGAGCACCGGTAAATGTTTACCGGTGCTTTAGTTCACAAAGGCCCCGACTATCACATATTCTCTGTTTTTACCAGTGATATTGCTAAAACTAGTATTGGTTTTCTAGCACCGGTACACTTCAATCTGTGCTTATGTACCTATTTTCTAGTAGTGAATTAAAGGTGGTTATTCAAAAATAGTCTTCAATTGAAAAATAAACGCCTTTAAAATAATTTTTCCTTGGCCGATCAGGCTTTCCGAGTCCGGAACACCTAAAATAAAGGCAGTTCCGCATTTTTTTAAATAACTTCCTTCATCGTTTTCCTTAATGATCTGGTCTCTACTAGTGGTGTGATCTTGTGCTTGGCTTTGAGCACCCTTGATGACCACCTTAATTTAAAAAGAAAGGTTGTTCTCCACAGACAGCGCCACTAATGTGGCTGGTTTCTTCTAAATGACGATGATGATCAGGAGTCCGCATCTACCGGTGCTTCTCTCCTTGAGTCTTGTAATCAAATTTCCAGATTGGATCTGGGCCGGGGTAAAAGGTTATGATGCTTAAAGTAGTACTTCCTCCATCCCAGTTTTTTCGTACTCTTTCCTATTTGAGACGTTCCAACTATTTTTGCACTTTTCACTTTATTTCCCTTTTTGGCTAGTTTTTATTCATTGTTTATGCTGAAATTAAATTGAAAATGAAAATAAAATCAAGTACCCCACTAGCACATGGGCAATAAAACATTAAATAATGAACTTTTAAAATCCTTCTTCTTTCTCTCTTCGCAAAAATAGTTGGGACGAAGGGAGTACTTTCCTTCGTCGAGAGTATAATTTTAGGAATACTATGTGACTCACTTCTTTCTCTTGATTTTTTCTCTATTTATAGGCTTCTCGAGTCACAGTGTGGCCGTCATGGCAGTTGCATGATCATCTTCTGGATATATAGGATGATCATAATCTTCAAACTGTATATAGGATGATCATAATCTTCAAACTGTGGCCTATGACGTTTTAATATGCCGCGTATTTAGCATTGTGGGCTATTTTTTGCTCGTCATTAGTTCCCTAGGATATATAATTTCGTTGAGTATCTTGGGATGTTCATGAGTAATCTAGGCCTGCCATTTGGGCCCTATATATACCAATATATGCTACTCCTTTCATCTCATCCCAAATTACAGTTCAATCATTGCGCATCGTTCAAAAAATATATTTGACCGTTAATGTGTTTAAATACGTATAATAACGGCAAATAAAAAGTTACTTTTTAGAAACTATTTGTTACGACAAATCCAACAATATCACATACGATAATATTATTTTTCATATATCTATTCAAATATGCAGTCAAATTTTGATAGAATATAATGTCATAAAGTATGTGGGTAATTTGGGTTGTAACCGAAGGAGTATATATATAGACTTAATTCTGCCTTCTCTCATGCTCATATGAATTATTAGCTACTCATCTTTATGTAACCTATAAAGTGAGAGTTTACATTGGTTGACGAATGGAAGTTTGGTAATTATTCTTATCTTCAAGGCCATTTGGGACTTTTCCATATTTAAATGAAACTTGATGCCGGCAGAGAGAAGGAATATGTCAGCAGAATCCAATCAAATTTCAATTTGTTTCCTGAAATTATGTAATCTGTCGGTCTGCCATATCTGACAAAAAAAACTCAGCACCGATGGCACCGGATACTTCCCCATGGTTCTTATTCAGATCCCTATGTGCAATGAGAAAGAGGTTTGTCACTAAATGTTGATTGTTGATTGTAGTTTGTGTCGGTGGTTTTTTGAATGTTTGATTAAGTGGGCCTTTCTTGATGTTGTTGATAGGTTTATCAGCAGTCTATTGCTACTGTGTGTAATTTGGATTGGCCTAAAGACAAGATTTTGGTTCAAGTTCTCGACGATTCGGATGATCCCACGACGGTGTCTTTGATTAAGGAGGAAGTGAACAAATGGCAGCAAGAAGGTGCTAACATTGTTTATAGGTATAGAGTGATCAGGGAAGGGTACAAAGCCGGCAACTTGAAGTCTGCCATGAATTGTAGCTATGTGAAAGCTTATGAATTTGTTGCCATTTTTTATGCCGACTTTCAGCCCACCCCAATTTTTTTGCGCTGGACAGTTTCCCATTTTCAGGTACTTGTCCTCTCTTGGTTGGTTGGATTCTTTGTTACTGTATTCATTGATTTGTATGTATTATAGGAATTTCTTCAATTAGTTGCTTTATTACTAAGTGTTAGTTTTATTTGTTGTTTTTTGGAGAAGTTTCACTTGCTTACATAAGCATGTCTTAATGATTCTATTCTAAGTGCCCTGTTCTAATCCACCTTTAGTTTGTTAGTGCATGGGAATCTAAATTCCAACATTTTTTTGGCTCTATTTCGCTGTTTTAGGATAATGAGGAAGTAGGGCTGGTTCAGGCAAGATGGTCATTTGTGAACAAAGATGAAAATCTACTAACGAAGTTGTAGCACATCAACTTGGCCTTCCATTTTGAAGTGGAGCAACAGGTTAATGGACATTTTCCGCATTTCTTCGGGTTCAATGGGACTGCCGACGTGTGGAGGATAAAGGCTTTGGAAGAATCCGGTGGGTGGTTGGAGAGAACCACTGTTGAGGACATGGATATTGCTGTTCGTGCTCATCTACACGGGTGGAAATTCTTATACATCAATGATGTCGAGGTACTAGTCTACAAATGATTTGGTCCGGTGTTGATGGTTTTGTGTAGTTGTTTATGATTATGTGAATTGAAATTATTTACTTTCTTCAATTTCCAGTGCCGATGTGAATTGCCCGAATCATATGAAGCGTATAGAAAACAACAACATAGATGGCACTCTGGTCCTATGCAATTGTTTAGACTATGCTTGCCTGCTGTTATTAAAGCAAAGTTAAGTTACTTCCATTCCAATGTTGTTTTGTGTGTGTGTGGTTCATAGGAATGATGATAGATACAGTGAACGGTTTCTCGAAACAGTGGATTTATCCTTACTTGGTTTATATATACTATCATGGATTTGGTTCGTGTACTTAACATCCTTTTTGTTTTTGTAATTTTGGGATGATGCAGATTAGCATTTGGAAGAAATTCAACATGATAATCCTGTTCTTCCTTCTGAGGAAACTGATTCTACTGTTCTATTCATTCACATTGTTCTGCATCATCCTTCCAATGACTATGTTCATCCCGGAGGCTACACTTCCAAATTGGGTAGTTTGTTTTGTCTCGGCTGCCATGTCCATGCTCAACATACTTCTAGCCCCGAAGTCATTCCCTTTCATCGTGCCATACCTTATGTTTGAGAACACAATGTCGGTCGCCAAGTTCAACGCAATGGTCTCCGGCCTCTTTCAGCTAGGAAGCGTGTATGAATGGGTCGTCACCAAGAAGTCTGGCCGATCATATGAGGGGGACCTCATGTCTTTGGGTGAGAGCTGTTCCGGCGTCTTCTACCTATCTGAAGGGCAAGGAAAATGGATTGGGGTTCGCCAAAAGTATGGAATTTGCTAGAGTTTCTAATGTGCAGAAGGTTAGATTTGTCAGAACCAAGTATTCTGCAATCAGGAGTTCGAATCCTGGTCAGGAAACCGTTGAACTTCAGCCTGCACCAGAAGGGAGTCAACTGTTAGGTATTTGCTTTTGCAGACCGGATTGTTGTTTTGTGAATCTTTGTTTTTTCCTTATTTGCATCAACTGAAATATAATTTGAAGAAATCTGCAAATTCCATTGAACAATTATGTTATTTAGTTGTTTGTCTGATTTAGTTAATGATGTATTTTACCAGAAGGCATATATATCTTGTTGACTTATGAGAAAGCATTCAAAACCATCTAAAAAGTCATGCATTTGTCATATTTATGCTAAAACTAATCTGTAAATGGCTTACTTGATGTAGTTACTAGACAGAAGTACTGTGAATCCATACACAAAACCCTAAGGAGAAAAACCCGAACGATTATGGTTGGGAACGTGGCCCTCGGCAGCGACCATCCTATTCTAATCCAAACAATAACTACTTCAGACACCAAAGATGTTGCTGGAACTGTTGAAGAGGTTCTACTTATTCTACTTATTTTTTATTTCATTGTGAAGTTAAGAGTATTGTTCATATCTTGATCCAACTCATGATCGTGCTTACAAATCATTGTTATGGTTCAAGGTGATGTCCACTGTCTTCTTTTGCACACTAATCCCCTGGTTACTTCTAATCTATATGTAACCTATAAAGCAAGACATGATTTTGGTTGACAAATGACACTTTTGTAATTAGTCTAATCTTCAATGACATTTGGGACATTTCAGACTTTGGTCGAATCTCTCCCGAACCTTCTTCCCCTCTTCTCGCCGACATGATTAATCCGGATTTTATGACGTGAATATTTCCAGATAATGGGGATTCACAGCATTCACATTTCCTCCCCTTCAAGACTTTCAATCTCCGCTCCACTTTCACTAGATTCTTCCTATCCACTTTCTGGATTAATCATGTCCTAAATGATCATCAAGGCATTTCCCTACGACTCCTCAGTTCTCTCTCGCTCGCCAGAAGTACACCGACGACTGCGAGGCTGCCATTAATGAACAAATATGTTTTTTGTGCGTAGGGAGGCACACTCATGGGTTAGCTCATGCTGCTTCTGGTTATCACAGAGTTCTTGAGGAAAATCGCAGACTTTACAACCAAGTGCAAGACCTTAAAGGTAAATTCTGAGTTCATTTCACTGTATTTGATCGATGACTCATCTGTTGGTTACAAGTTTTACGTATATCAGAGTTCTTTTCATTGTATTCCGAATTTTGAGGAAAGGCATGTGGGTGGAAAGAAAGGGAATTGTGAACGGAAATAAGGTAGGGTCATAATAAAGTTCTATATTTATAGAAGGTTCCATAGTGAAATAATAAGTTTGGATTAATTGCAAAAAAAACCTACAGACAATAACTGTAAGGTTGTGATGGAGTTCTTGCTCGCTATGCCGGTGTCGTTGCTCTTGTTCAAAGTGGATATGCGCCGTGTGATTAAGTACACCGGGACGCTTCTCCTGGCTTTCCTGCATCGA
>JAULKM010078658.1:0-11675 GCA_032355605.1 Rubia tinctorum
CTCTAAAACCCCCACTGCATATGCTCTTATGGAGGTGAAGCAAGGATGGTGAAGTTTTCCCTTGAAACATGTGCCGCGTGAATAGCTCGACTTGACTTTTTGCTGAAAAAGGAGAAGAGTGGGCTCGTCCGGAGTGCGTGCCAAAGGCCAACGAGAAGCAGCCACGTGGGAGGGTCGACGACCCGGGGTAAGTTTAAAAGCGCCTGGTAAGATTTGATGTTTAATATTTGAACGCATTTGTTTTCATTGACCCCTATATACTTTTTTTTTTGGAAAAGTGTAAAAATAATCCTATTAAATTTTGAAAGTGTGAATGTAACCTAGCAAAATTTGAGAGTGTATAACTAACATTAAATTTTTGCAAAATTATGCAATTATAGTCATTTTACTCAATTCCAGCATTGACTCAATGGAGTCAAAGTTTAATCAAAATGGGAAGACAAAATTACCTCTAAATTCAAAAATGAAAATGTAATGACAATTTTACCTCTTCTTAATCTTCAAACATCTTCTTCTTCATCTTAATCTCCGCCGCCACCATCGTACCATCGCCACCGTCACCACTCAAGAAAAAGCTAATAACCCTGCCGCTCAAGAAAATCACCTCAGCCCCGCCACTAGGTTGTATCTCCAGAAACCCACACCTGCCCCGCAATTAACCCTCCGCCGCCGAAAATCCCCCGCCGCTAGCCCTACCACTAACCTGCTCTGAAACCCACCCAAATCCACCACTAGCCTTGCCCATAAACCCTAGCCCCGCCACTAACCCACCCCGAAATTGACCCAAAATGGATCGGATGAACCCTAGCCCCCACCCCAGACGCCGTCACCACCCATCCATGTCCGTTTTCGATGGTCTATGATTCAATCAGTACCCCCGACCCACCGTGCTACCCGACACTAACCCCGTCTAGAAATCATCTCCTCATCATCCCACACACCTCAGACTTCGCACACCTTAGACTTCGCACACCTCAAGCCCTTCCATCAGTTCCACCGAAAAACCACCCCAGACTCATCGTTCCATCCGCCACTAACCTCGCCTATAAACGGTCGCCCTGCCACCCCGCACACTCTTCCCCCCGCTAGCCTCACCACTAACCTCGCCCAAAATCCCTAGCCCCATCTCGATGTACAACTCCACCGCCGCAGAAAGAAAGATCTGGGAAAACAAAAGAAAGAAATAAAGAAAATTTGAAAAATAAAATATTTATTTTGTTAAAATTTAGTGTCTTTTATTATTTTTAAAATTTTAAAATAAAAGTGGAAGTCGTTTATTTCAATGATTTCCGACCAATTTGATCGTTGAAATTTTGATCAACTAAATTCAAAATTATTTTTACACTTTTAAATTTTACAAGATTATTTCCTCACTTTCCATCCAAACATAAGATTAAAAATTCAATTTTATCTTTTAAGGGAAAAGAAAACACAGAGGAATGAGCAATTAGTGCGCCGTATACGTTGCTGTTGAGGATGGCCCACCTAAAATTAGTTTGCAGGTGGTGAGGTCCACTCAGCTCCGGATGACCTGGTCCACCTCATCACTTGCTACTCGTGTCACTCTGATTAGTGATTTCATCTTTTCTTTTACTCCAATCTACTCCTATCAACGTTGCAGAGAAAATGACATATTTATTTTTTAATAATATTCAGTAATAATGTTTGACCAATAATATCTATAATTACACACAATAATTTTGTAAAAAAATTTAAGACTTAGAAAATAGATATTAAGACGAATCTAATAATGTCTCACATGATATTTTTATTTTTAATACTCCGTCCCAGGACAAATTACAGCTCAATCATTGCACGTTAGAGAAAGATGTTTGACCGTTAATATGTTTAACTATGTTATTTTACTTTCTAGAAACCACTTGTTACGACGAATTTAATAATATCGCATACGATAATATTATTTTTCAAATATATATTCAAATATGCAGTCAAACTTTGATAGAGAATAATATCAAAAAGTAAGTGGGTAATTTGGGTTGGGATAGAGGAAGTATATTAATATATAATTAGGGTCAAAGTTTGTAAAATTTGACTTTGAAAAAAGTAAATGTGTTATTTTCTCTGGGACGGAAGAAATTTTTGCATTGGATCCATTTTTATTTTTTTTTAAACAATGATATCTTCCCTTTTCTAAATAAAATTTAGGTCATTTTTATTTACTTAATTTACATTTTTACTCTTCAAATATAATCGCCACAACTCCTTTTATTTTTCATAAAAAATATTTTATTTTATTAAGACTCAATATTAAAAAACAAGGAAGTATTTTCTTTTCCTTTTCTTCAAATTTCCTTTTAACCTCAATTCCCCTCCCCTTCTTTATTTCTTCATGTTCCATCTTTTCATCCATGAATGGCACATTACACGCTAAACAAAACTCAAAATAGTCACCGTCTAGGGGCGGATCTGTTATTTTAGCGACGAATTCCAAAGTAAATAGCATGTCATAATTTACAGAAACTACTATTATTTTAGATTGCCTAAAATGAAATTATTTTATATTTTTTAAGGAAAACTTATTCTATAGTTGATATAACTAATATCATAGTTTGATATTTATTTTTATTTAGTTTTTTTTTAAAAAAGTTTAAAATATATTTTAATTTAAAAAATTATAAGAACAATTTTTTACTGTGATGGTATGAGAAATTTTCGTGCCATTGTTGATGGTCGATTTTTCCGCCATAGTCAATCAACCCAGCCTCGACGCAATACTATTGCTAAATCACAGTTTTTTAAAGGAAAAGGTACAAAAATAACTCTATTAAATTGCGAAAGTGCAGATATAATCCTGTAAAATTTAAAAGTGCAAAACTAACCGTAAGTTTATACAAAATTGTGCAATTATAACCATTTTGTTTAATTCTGGCATTGACTCAATGAGCTCAACTGTTAATCAAACCTTAAAGACATAAATATCTCTAGGATTGAAACCACAAATAAAATGAATATTCTACTCCGAAACTTCTTCTTCTTCATTTTCAAACACACCCACCGCCGCTCAGCACCGCCGTCGGAGTTCGACAGCCCGCTGCTGCTCCGTCGCACAGCACCACCACCAGATTTATGCGCACCCACCGTCGCCGCCTGCACCCACCACCTCTGCCCAAAATTCTTTACCACAACTCGCTCAGCACCGCCACCAGAAATCACACACACACTGTTTCAGAAAACAAAACCAAATTAACAACGGAGAGTCCATCCCGAGACATAAATACGCAGAATCATGAACTTAACCAAATTAACGACAGAGAGTCCACCCAAAGACATAAACATGCACATATCTGAATCATGAAATTCCAGGACAACGAACAACTATAAGAATTGACCTTTTCACTATTTGGAGTAAAAAAGCATAAATCACCTGTTTTTCTTGCAGGCAAGGTTCCAAATCCGCCATCATAGATTCTCAAGCCTACTGTTCCTCTCCTAGGGACCCCGAGCCTCTTGTGCCTATCTGTTCTAAAACGATTCAGAAAATAAAACACAAAAATACGAACTTCTAAAGTTGATATAAGCAGGGAAATAAACAGTAATAGTATAGACCCAAACCCATGTGCGGTGGAGATCGGTCTCATTAAAGCCGGTGATGACCTCCTCGGCGAAGTAGCGCACAGACACACACTGTTTCAATAATCAAGACCAAATTAACAACAGAGGGTCCATCCAAAGACATAAACGCACACATAATTGCGCACCGACCACCGCCGCTAGAAATCCCAACCCCTCTACCCTACCCCACCGCCTACCACCCTAGCCCTACCACCCAGAAACCCTAGACCCATCTCCTTCCCCTCTCACCTCTAGCACCACCTATGCCACCTTCGTCGTAACCCGTACACTCTGGGTAACCCTACTCGCGTCGTAACCCTACCCGCTAGCTCTAACGATCTCGAGATTTCAATCCACTACACCACCTCACCATCGAAGCAAAAAACGCGCCACCTTTACCGCGCCACGACCATTGGAGCGAACACCGCGCCACTCATTTGGATTAATCCCAACCATGTTTACTTCATTCATCACAACAAACTGGCTTCAATTAGGTTGACTTCCTCCTTTCCCTTCCCCAGGTCGACTTTGTTGCGACATTCATCCGCCTTGTGCTTCAATTAGATTGCTTCTTGAAGTTGGTCGAGTTTTGGGGTTAAAATTTTCTTTTCTTCCCCTTATGTTCCGCCAGATTTAATTTATGGCTCATGTTGCACCACATTGGCCCTTCAGTTGGTTGACTCAATTCAAAGCTTAACAATCAAGTTCTTGACTTTCATTGCCTTCTGTTTTTGCAACAAATAATGATTGGAGTTCTCCCACTTTGGAGGAATCTTCTCAATGAAGGCACCTACTTGAAAAGTTTTACAAATTTCCACGCCTTCATCTATGACCTCATGGGTGATAAGTTGCAACTATTCAACCTGCTCCATGATCGCCTTGAGTCAACCATTTTGTAGTTCAGAAACTATGACATTGCATGCTTCTTTGTGCCCACATCTTCAGACTTATATTTTTTGTGCAAGACCATCCACAAATCTTTACTCGTTTTTTCAATAATGTACACGTTGTACAACGAGTCAATCATTTGTTTTATTATGTTAGTCCCCTTGAATCCAATTATCAAGGCTTGCTTGGGCGTACACATCAGTAGGGGTGGGCAAAAAAACTGAAAATTGAATTATCCAAATTTGTATAATCTAAACTGAATTTAATATATAGTTTTTGAAGATCCTAATTGAATAAACCGAATTCTGAAAATGATTTTTGGATCAATTTTGGATATTAAAACTTGAACCGAAACTCGAACTGGATATTGAATTGTAATTAATTAAATAAATTAAATATATGAAATAATAATTAAATTCTAAAACAATAAAATAAAATTTATGAATAAATTTAAGTTGGAGGACCAATATTTATATTTTAAAAAATATCCCCAAACTCTAAACTCTAAGTAAGTTTGGGGAAATAAGTAAATTGCATAAGTTATTCTAAGTAAATTTGTGGAGTGCTTGAAGGTGAATGTGAAGGTGTGGTGATTGAAGGCTTGAAGAATCTGAAGGTTTTGAAAATGAATATTAAAACGAACTATTTTTTTTTATCTTAAATATAATGCTAAAATTGTTATGGTTGAATTTGTATTGTACTTGTTGGATTTTTATTTTGAAAACTTGATTTGATGATGTACAAATTAGATTACATATTTTTATTTAATTTTAAATTAAGTTATACAATTTTAGTAATTATTTTTTAGAAATTACAATCAAATCGGTTTATCCGGGTTTAATTCGGTTTAAAACCCAAACCATTTTCTGAATTTGGTTAGGATAATTCGGGTTGTTCGAGTCAGTTTTGGTTTTGTGCTTTTTAGGGGTAAAATCGAATAATCTGAACCGAATAAATTGAAAATCGATTAAACCGAACTGACGACCACCCCTACACTCAATGTTACCCGGAGAGATGACAGGTTTGTCCTCCTGGAGGTACTTGTCCAGATTCATTGTGGTCAAGAAGAAGCGCATCTTTTGACTCCACGTCTTGAATCTCGTTCCATCAAACTTGTCGGGCAAAATTCTCGCTTGTTGAGCATTTGGTAATGCCGCCATCATGTGCTTGATTTGGTGAACATCTTTCTCCACCTTGGATATGACAACCTTAGTTTGAACTACCTGGATGTGGCCCACTAGAAAATCCCCTGGTGGTAGACCACTCCCAAACTGAATTTAGGGTATCAGCACACCAAGGTTTCCAGTATTGACATTCTCATTTGCCATTTTTTCACAAATAAGTTTTTCAAACAATTAAATAAATTATTAATGGATTTAAAAAAATATTTAAAACACTTTATAGAATTTCCTCAAAATTCTCAGGAAAGACTTGTGGAGGGACACAATGTCTCCTTAAAATTGCCTACCTCCTTAGACATATTTTTTGTTGGCTATTCAGTAAAATTTGCTTAAAAAATATTATTTTTTTCAAAATCTTTTCCTCAATTTTGGAATACAAATGTTTAAATATAAATTTCTAATTTTCAAAATTTGAAATTTCATTGTCTAGCAATAATAAATCATATTTATTGTCCTAAATTTAAAAGACCGTTACAAAATTCAGTTAATTAGAACGTTACGAATTAATATGAATTCTAACTCCCTTACTTAATCGTAATTAATCTTCATATTTTGAGAAAAAAATGACCAAATTAATTTTCATTAACTGAAATAACGTTACAAAATTCTGAACTAATTATAATTAAAATGAATTCAGAATAAATAATGCTATAATGTGGGAACGTAAGACTCTAACTTTAGATAGAAAGTACCAATATAACCCTACAATTTCAGAAAGTTTCAAAATAATATTTAACACTGCTGACTTTTTAATCAACTGTTTGATGGCCGAATTTTATTGAAAATACCATTTTCCCTTGTCAAAAGAATAAAAAAAATCGAATTCTATTTCTTCCATTTTTTCTTCCTCCGTTTCATTTTTTCCCTTGACCGTTTTTCTTCGTCTGTTACATTTTTCCACTGCTCTCTGTCCTCCATTTTCTTTTCGGCGGTGGGGCTGAGGGATGCTGGTGGCAAGAGGGTGGAGGAGGGCGGGTTATGGGAGCGATATGGCTTGTTCTGGGAATGACAAGGCGGTTCTAGGGGAAGGCGGCGGGTAAGGACGAGGCAACGACGAGGTTGTCGTCTGAGTGGAAGATTTCTGAGTGGGGTGTGGGCTAGCAGGGAAATGGATGCGTCGGTGTGGGCTCCTGAAGGCTGTGGTGGGGATCAAATTGATCCTCCACCGCCTTCGGAGGCAAGATGGTAGAGTTTTGAGCGGAGTGTGGGCTGAGCGAGGAGAGGGATATGTTTGAGGTTGTGGGCTGAGCGGGGGAGAGGGATATGTTTGAGGTTGTGGGATGAGCGGAGGAGATCACAAGGGGTGGAAGCGGGAGGAGGAGATCGGCCGGTATAGGGTGGAGGCAGGGCTAGGGTGAAAGATATCCAAGGGGTGACAATGGGAGGGATGGAACCGGGAGGAGGAGATTGGGAGGGGTGGCAGCGGGAGGGGTAGTGGAATTTATGGCGGCGACAGAGATTTCTGGCAGCGGCGTCTTTCGGCGGCAACAGCTATTTTTGGCAGCAACGGTGGTTTTCGGTGGCTGAGAGGGTTTTCGATGGCGGCGGCGGCGGTTTCTAGCGGCGGAGGGGCGACGGTTTCCAGAGTAGTAGAAGCGGTGAAGAAAAAAAGATCAAGGGTATTTTAGCTATCAATTTTTTAACTTCTTAGTCAAGGTTATTTCCGTTATTTCATTTATTTTCATCGCCGGAATTTCATGGATCAACGCCGAAATTAGGGAGTTTGGCTATATCGGCACAATTTTTTCGAAAGTGTGGGTTAGATGGATACATACAATAATTACTTATGTTAAATTGGTACTTTATCATACTGTGGGGTTATATTGGCACTTTCAGTCTAAATTCAATGTTATAAATGTATTTATCCCTTTAAACAATTTAGAAAAACTTAGATAAATTTGTAATATTAATTCTATTATGAACTTCACAATAATAAATTGATTAGTTATGAGGATTATAGGTAAAAAATATTTTTCAAAATTAAGATTGTTAGAACCTAAATTCCAAATTACTAAACAATCAGTTATAAAAATAAATAACAAAATTAAGTAAATGGAAAGGGAGCACAAAAATTATACCAACTGAGGTAAATGGTTGAAATTAATGTAGAGGCGAGATAAATATCTCCGTCTTTAATTCTGAAAATGCCTCGTAGTGTGGGATGGTCGATGGCGTTTCGAATTCCATGATACAATTGCTACACTTTCTACTTTGCACAACTCAACGGTAGAAATTGGCGAACCAATTCTGTGCCTTACTCTCAGACTCGAACATGAAGAACACAAAAAACACAAAGAACAAAGAAATGAGAGGAGGGGAGAATTGTATTCTTGGTATATGTTAGAATGAGGCTAGATGCAGCCTTTTATAAGTAAAGGTGCACTAACGGCTAGGAGGTAATCGTGGAGCAATCCAAGCCTCTTTAATTCTGAAGAGAGCAATCGGCGTCCTGCAATGAAAAGCGAGGAAGACAGAGAGCGTTTTACGCCTCTACAATTAGGAGGGTTGACCGGTTCAAAAATCAAATTCCAAAATGACCTACCCAAATCGAACATTCCCGAGGCTGAGCTCGACCCCTCCTGTTCCGAACCGAACCGCACGCATGTGTGGTTTTGAGTCAAAATCTCCTAAACTACTAGTTGATATTTCTAGTGTTTTCATACTAGCCATATTTCTTTCTCATTTCAACCGCCTATTTTTGCACCTATTTCCGCCCATAATGTTAATTTCACCTATTTCCGGCCAATTTAGCATTGACATTTCGGTCAATGAAATACATAATTATTTTTACACTTTTAAATTTTACAAGTTCATTTCTACACTTTCGATCAGAACATATATTAATAATAGACTTTTATAGCACGAACTACTCCACAGCATAAACAAGAAGGGACCAGTGATGTGATGATAAAGCATACTGACAGATTTAGCGGTCTCTTTATATTTTGGCCGTTAGTGTGGCGGAATGTAATGGTGACTGAATTGTGTAAAAGTGTAGCATCTGTAGTGATGCTAAAGCTGCCAATTTGTTTCACTTCATTGAATGCCTTTTTTGAGCTTGCATGAAAGTCACCCATTTGAAACTCCATCCATGTTATTTTTTCGAAGCTAACATTCTATCACTTAACTCTTTCTATGCTCAAATAGGAGCACTAAAGGGTCAGCTATATTTATTTGTTAGAGTGATAACATAGAGTGAAAATTCACAGTGAATGATGTGGATGCTAATAAATGATTAAATCACTAATCACCTTCCTTAAGAGATATGCAACTAATTAGGGATACATTTGTTTTTTCAGTATTGTCACAGTTATTATATGTTTCATCATACATTAGTGCATAAACTAACAATTAACAGCTCCGTTACACGACACTTGTTTATTTTTAATCCAGATTTGATCCAGAATTGTCGTCTCTGTTGATATTTTGAATTCAGAACCTTCCATTTTGAAACGTAATAAACATTACACGGATGATTAAACTATATTATTAACGATGGTTCAACATTCATGGCGGTTCTTCTTACTGATTAAATCTATTATCTCTTCTTTGGGATTCATATTACATGTCTTTTCTTATCTCCTCCCCATTAATGATGCTCACTGTCTCAATATTCTCCCAAATCTCCTACAAAATCACCTCCCGAATCTCGTCCAATCTCCTCTCAGTCTTATCCTAAATCTTCTCCCAAGATTCTTCCAATCTCCTCCCGGCCAATTTCTAAAGTCCCAACTACACTAGTGGAGAGTGGAGTGATCAAAGGCGATTATTATGGACCTGAGAAGTCACAATGGAGGTGACTTCTCTGAACCCGCCTTTGATCAAGTCGATCAAAGGCGATTCAAAAACCGCCTTTTGTCCGAAATAGATTTCGAATTCGGAACTTATTTTCGGGGGCCCAAAAAAGGTTGTCGGGAACCTAGGTTTCTAGAAGGAAGCAAATGAAACAGATCAGAAAAAATGAGAAACACTGTAACTACACAAGAAGAAGCTAAGGATGCATTTTTACAGATCTAAACATAAACATTACAGATTAAACAAAAACATTAATATCAATGGTCCGGTGGCGAAGGAAGACGCGTCGGACCAACGAGCGGAGGAGACGTGTCAGACCAGCGAGATGAGGGCAACGCCGGTGGGAGGAGGGCGACGTCAGCGTGGCGAGTAGAGGAGGGCGACGTCAGCGTGGCGAGTAGAGGAGGGCGACGTCAGCGTGGCGAGTAGAGGAGGGCGACGTCAGAGTGGTAGATGGAGGAAGGCAACGCCGGTGGAAGAAGGGCGACAATAGAGTGGCGGGAAGAGGAAGGTGACGTTGTGGGAAGAGGGCGACGTCGGGCCGTAGATCTGTGGGGGAGTGGGAGAGCGGGTGAGGAAGGAGGGAGAGGGAGCGCGACGACGCTGGATGGGAGAGGGAGGGAGCATGACGGCGCTGGATGGGAGGGGGAGAGAGAGTGACGACGCTTGGTGTTGGTGGTGGAGGTGGAGTGAGAGTTTATTTTCTATGGAAGAACAAAGGGAGAAGAGAAAATGAGGCAGATTTCATGCCTTAGGAAAAAAAGGATGAAGTGAGGAAGAAAACCCTAGTTACCTTATGTACCTGTTCAACAAAGACACCTAAATAAATGTGGTTCTATTGAAAAACCGCCTTTAAATGATGCTAAACCACCTTTAATAAATTTAAAAGTGACTTTAAATTTTTTGAGGTGACCGAGGAGAGAGTTCCAACTTCGGAACCTCCCTCGGATGTCAATCAAAGTTCCACTAGTGCTATTTCAATTTGCGTTATTCCTAACCCAAATTTCACTTTCTAGATTTCCTTCCCCGACAGAGCCACTGTGATGCTTTTCGACGCCAAAAAAATGCCGAAAAACATCGACAATTACAGATTGATTAATTTTAGCCGCGTTTGTTGAGTTATTTTCGTGGTGTTTTTTGATGGATATGTATGATGTTGGTGATATTGATTTTTTTCCCATGAGTTAGACGTTCTGGGTTTTCAAATTCGTACACTTATATGAAAATAAATTTCTTAAAAAAATCTATTTATGCAGTATAATAATTGAAGTAAGATAAGATTAATTTTAGTCAAAATTTAATATTTAAAACAACCAAATTATAATAAAAATATTTTTTATTAATTTAAATAAAACAAAACAACATCGTTGTATCAAGAGGAGAAGTCTATGTATAAAAAGTTGCTAATGACATTAGTTGATAGAATGATACACGATAGATCGATATAACAAGGGAGAAAGGGAATTTTTTTTTTTGCACATGGGAGAAAGGAGTTCTTATATTAAATACTTTGATACTCCCTTCGTCCCAAACTGATTATGCGAAAAGAGAATTATCACGTTGTTCAAGAAATATATTTGACTTTTAATATATTTACATGCGTATAATAACGGCAAATAAAAAGTAAATATTGAAAAACTATTTGTTACGACAAATCAAAAAATATCATATACGATAATATTGTTGTTCGTATATTTATTCAAATATGCGATCAAATTTTGATGGAGAATATTGTTAAAAAAGTAAGAGTGCAAAAATAGTTGGAACAGAGAGTATAAAATATCAATAGTTTACAAAGGTACAATGGTAAGCACAATATAGAGGTACTCCCTCTGTATCATATAAATTTGCAATTTAACTATTCATTTAGTCAAAACTTTCTAACTTTGACCATAAAATTAAATTGGTATATAAGTATAAATACTATGTGTGATACATTGTTAGATTCATTATAACATGTATTTTCAAAATATCAAATTTTCACAAGTTTTAGTTATTATTAATGAAAAATATTAAGGATTAAATATTTTTTAAATAAACTATTAAAAATAAAAAAGTGAATTTTGAAATGGAACGGAAAGATACAAAACCTTAATCTTACTTATATGGCTTGCATTTCGTCAAGTGAAACGTGCATGGGTTAGAAAACTCTTTATGTGGGGAATGGTATGTGAGGGAGGTAAAACATCCGTTAAATACTGCCACCACTACAAATAAATAAATAAATAAATATATATA
>JAULKM010078669.1:0-11674 GCA_032355605.1 Rubia tinctorum
CTAATCTCCTAAGTATCAGCCAACTATGTGATGATAATATGACCGTGGAATTCCATAAGAAGAAGTGCATAGTGAAATATGGCAACAACAAAATGCTTACTAGTATTCGGTCATTAGACAAATGTTACATGTTGGAACAAGAAGTGAACTGCTTGAGTGTTGAATATGATGAGCTTAAAATGTCAACGACTGACCATGTTCCAACATTGGGCGAGGTAAATCTTACGGATGAAGCCGGTGACTCTCATAACTTCACCAATGTTGAAACGCTGTCCTTCCCAGAACTCTCCTATGTTCCAACATCACTGCAAGCTGAATCAAGCAGAAGAATGATTCGATCGATCCCTTGGGTTAACTATAGGGAACATGCTGGTCTACAATGTTCTTTCTCCCTCATTGAACACAAGAATTACGAAGAGACTCTACTTGATGATTATTGGATCGCGTCAATGCAAAAATAACTTGGGCGATTCGAATGCAATGATAATAAAACAAGTTTCCAAAAAGTATATTATCAACTCAAGAAGGCTTTGTATGGATCAAAAGAAGCATAAAGGTAATGGTTTGAGAGACTCCCTACCTTTCTTATTCAGAAAGGTTTTTGTCAATGGGGAGAAGATCTAAGGTACTTTTGTTAGTTTTTTTATTCAGTTTTGAGTATTTTCTTAAGAGAACAAAAAAATGGAGGCGTAGTTAGACATGTTGGAAGTTGGTGTGATTGATGTGATAGATAGGAGAATTTATGATTGACATGATTATGAAGTGGTTAAGTTTGATCATGAGATGCATACGATGGTTGAATATATCAGAGAGATGTATTCTCCTGGTATTTTAATTTTGAATGATGGGGAGTTGGAAAACAGTGATACTGGTCATGTTCCAACACATAGTATGAAGACATGGGGAGAAGCTGTGGATATGGAAATTGATGAACCTGAAATGTTTGAGGCTGATTATATTTCAAACTGGCATGGGAACACTGATTAGGATTATGATTTTTGAAGAAGAGTTTCACATGTTCCAACACATGAGGAAGAACAGTTTATAGAGCAGGTTAAAGAAGTTGAGGACTCTTACGTTCCAACACAGCAGCAGCAACTGAAGGCTGAGAGTAACCATGTTCCAACACCGATACAGATTGAGGGTGTTGACTCTGATGCAATGAAAGGATCTTATGTTCCAACATCAGAGAAAACGGGTGAAGCTAAGAGCTGCTATGTTCCAGGACTAATGTTCCAACACAAGTTGAGAAAATTATTAAAGGCACTACTGATAAGACTACAGAGTCCGTAAAAGAAGAAGCTCAACCACCAAGAAGAGTTTTAAAGAAGAAAGAGGACATCAGGAGCTCCCTCAGTCAAGGATGCACTTAGTTCTTTATTCTTTGATGCAAACTTCCATGGGAGATATGTTATGGTGTGTCAATGGATTTTATCTGAGAGGAAAAATGATCTGGGTGCATATAGGATTATGGATTTACAGCCTATCTGGACTCTGTGGGATTCAAGACTCTGTCAAGGAGTACAACTGAGAGATTGTACAAGAATTTTATGGGAGGCAACGTTGATCCAGATTCTGAGTGGTACAACAGAGTTTACATCAGATGCAAGGTAATGATGTTTTCTGGATGACTGGTCAATCAGTGATTTGGACTACCTACTCTTAAGGATTTAGAGACAATTCTATGCTGAGAACTTTGTAGCGACAGATGATTAGACTTTGTCAAAAATTACTGGAGAATTTCAGTCTTAGTAACCACTTAAGGGAACGCTACTGCATCTAGCTTGACTACTAAGCCAAAGTAAAGGAGAAGACACAGATAGATGCTCCTGAAGAGGGTTGAAGGTTCTGTTATGACTATGTTCCAACATAGGCCAGATGTTTTCTTCAGGGGAAGTTGCATTTATTGGATATTCTTCTTTGGGTTTCTGTGTCTATTGCATTTGGCATGTTTATGGCCCCAAGGGGATATGTTTTGGATTTCTTGGATGACTTTATTGGCTCCGTTGGTTTGATGTTCCAACATGTTTATTATTCAGGGGGTGTTGAGGAAGTTTTGGAATTCAGGGGGGGATGCTATGTTCCAACACCCAGAATGGTTTTCAAAGATGATGTCTGTATTTGCATAAGTTTTTGTGATGAAATTCCAAAAGGTGGTTGGGTCCACAAAATGCCAAAGGGGGAGATTGTAAAGTCAAGATTTATTTAATGGGAAATTTGTGGAAATTATGCAAATATGGAATAATTTATGTTGAAACATCGTAGAAGAAAATTTTGGTGGAATAAGGTATGGGTAGAAGAATGTGAGAAGTAATATTTCGTCCAGATGGTTTTTATTGGAGAATATATCAATTCCTATATTTATGAAATTGGACTAGATTTATGGAGACTTTCTCAGCAATCTCTAGCTCAACCCTCAAATGTTAGCCAATTCTTTCGCTCTAAGGTCGAGATCCTACAACTCCACAACCTTGGAAAAGGTTGTAAATCCACTCACAACCTACATAGAAGACAAAATGTTAAATTTCAAGGTATCTTGGGCTTCCATCTTATTGGCACTAAGTGGAGGTGACTCAATACCTTATATATAAGTTATTATGTTTGTAAGAAGCCGATGTGGGATATATCTTTCAACACGCCCCCTCACGTGCCAATGTGAAAATATTCCACGACCCATATCAGGTCAAATTAAAAGGGATCCACACATCATCCCAATAAACTCAACCCGGGCTCTGATACCATGTTTAATATCAAGGATCGCGAGTTTCCATCTTAAAACAATTAGCACTAAATAGAGGTGGCCCAAGACCTTATATATAAGTTATTGTCCTTGTAAGAAGCTCATGTGGGATATATCTTTCAACACACGCCCCCTCATGTGCCAATGTGGAAACATTCCACGACCCATATTGGGCCAAATTAAAATGGATCCACACATCGTCCCAATAAACTCAACCTGGGCTCTGATACCATGTTAAATTTCAAGGTAAATTGAGCTTTCATCTTAAAACCAATTGACACTAAGTGGAGGTGACCCAAGACCTTATATATTAGTTATTATCCTTGTAAGAAACAATGTGGGATATATCTTTCAACAAAGAACGTTAAACAAGTTTCTTCCATACAAAGACAAAACAAAGGTACATCACCAGCGACATAGCCCACCGTCAAAATATACTCGATCACACCCAAATCACAAAAAGTGATGCAACAATGTTACTATCATTAAATTCGACCCGAATCTGATGACTGCGACACGAATGTTGTCACTTCTTCGAGCATTCAGCCTACTTTTCTGCATCATCCTTAACTTCATGATTGTTTTTATGGGAGGACAAATTTTGGTGCATTTTATTCTCGTGCTTTAGTCCACCATCAAGATCTGACACTTACTAATCAATATCCACCGCACCAGCATCTTGTGAAACAAGGGTAGGAATATCAACTTCAATGTTTGGGGTCACATTTAGCATGACGACCTCACCACCAGGAATGACAGGAACCAGAATGGGAATACTAGACAGAATCATTTCTGAAAACAAAGCAAAGACATCATCACAATCACACCACAAGAGCCATCAAACACAATTGTACGATACACATTTCATCAAACATAACAAACGACCACAAATTACAACCTTCTGACTTCGACAATGAAGACACGTGGACTCTACAAGCAATCAATTTATCCACCACACCTAAGTCCAGATTAGCTTAGGGTTGATTTCCTTATCTTCGAGCACACAATATTTTCACCCAACAAGTTGAGTGTTACAACGACCACCGCTCTCTACAAAGAATTTTTCCCTCCTTACCCCAAAATTGCTAAGGAAATAGGTTACCAACTCCACTTAGTCATAGATGGATAGAAGCAAATTCGTCCATAGAGTTCTTTAATCTACAAAGTTGCTATAGCTGCCAGAATAAATCAACACCAGGGAATACACCTGCCCCATCACCTGCCCTTTTAAAATCCACCATAATAACCATTCTCCTAGGGTTTACTTGACATAAAGTCATCCCATAAATTTCTACAATTCGGAATATATACCCAGGCACAAGAAGGGACATACCATATTTTAGATGTTTATAAATGGAGACGAACCCATCAGGGGGACAACTAATGTTTCCCTTTGACTTTGGAACCCTAAACTCGAACTAATTCAAAAAAATGGTACGCAAGTCTCATCCTATCAATGTGACTGGAAGTGACCAGAATACAACTACATCAGCTAGACCTAACTTCATTTAACCGATTATCTACCCATCGCCACCGGACTCGGTGGCACTACCCTCACTACTATGTAATTCATCTTCACTAGGAAGACAAACAGGCGCTACAACAACGTCTGCAACCACCCCACCCTTAATTCCAACATTCTGATTATCACTATTCGGCGGCATGTACATGCTTTCACCATTTCCCACATCACTAGTAGAAAGACAAGTACTCGAAGACATCTTAATTATGATTACAATAACAAAAATAAAATAATGCTTACTTGAATTATGAAAGCAGAGGACAACTCCAAGCGACTGGAGCAAAGAGGAATCGTCCAAACTCACGGAGATCTAAACAAGGCGTGGTGTTAGGCGAAGGGCGAGAAAATGTGAGTACAAAAAAAAAATTAACCATCAAGATATATTTATAGAGGGAAAGTCTAAATTTTGTTTCCCAAGACACTCAATTGACGCAGTTGTCAACCAATCAAGTCTTACACACAAATAAAAAAGGTACAAGAAAGACGGCATTTTGAAAGATGGAAAATTTTCAAAAATGGAGTCCACCATAATGATATACTACCTACATGAAAACATCCTCGATAACCAACCTGGCGATACATGAACCATGGACACATGATCCAAGATATGAAGAAGATCATAGACATCCCAAAACCTAAAAAATAATACATTAACTACCCACAAAACTCCCGGGGGTTAACACTGCATATCAAGCGGACTTACAATTATGCATAATCTCCACGTCGCTGCAAAAATCCAGCAAAAACTATCAGATTGCCCAATCATTTACCGCTAGACACTTTTATTTTCACCCCTCAACGCTTTGTGGCTATACACACACACATATCGTTTAGTAAATTCAACTCCCAATATCAATTTAAGAGACTCTTCTTTTTTTATTTAAGATTTTTTATGGCAGAAAAAGGCGTATTAGTAAAATTATTGGTAGCATTATACTAAGTATTCTAAGTCTTTTTTTTTATTCCAGGTACCTAGAATAGACTAATACTAATATATATATATTTTTATTTAGTTTTTATTTATTCACGATTCTTCTAAAATCATTATAATAAGAATAAAATCACAATGTCCTTTTGTATCACATCTATATGATATAGATAAAAATGAACGCATTTGAGTAAGAAATCCTCATTTTGATAATTTATAATATATATAATTACTCATACTTATATTCCAAAAGTCCTTGGTTAGAAAATGTGTGGTTTGTAAATAAGAATCAAATGATGAAAAATAAAAAAAAATATCTATAACCAACTTACCCAGTTTGTCAACTTTTTAAAAAGTCAACGGATTTTCCTCTTAACTGTAAATTTCATTATTTCCGACATTGACATGTAGAATGGGACTCTATCTTTACTCTCTCTCTTTCTCTCTCACACACACAAACTAACTTACTAGCTAGCTAACTAACTAGTCCTCTCTATCAAACGGTTATGTAGGCAAAGTCTTAACAGATTATGTGGGACTGATGTTCATAGCATAGCTATCACGAGGTTTATCTGCAAAGTGTGAGGAGTTTCTATGAATGGTACTTGGTCTTGGATTTTTTGGTATGAGCAAATACACTGAGCTTCGTGGTTAAATTTTGTATAATTGACATTTTTGAAAATTGAATATTGAAATTGCGCTTAAATAGTTATCTAGATGTTCTCAATAATAAATATTCTAAACATATGTGCAGAATCATCTAATCTAATCTATTCTATTCTATTCTAATCTAATCAAAACTGAATATTCTAAACCCTAAATTAGGGTATAGCCGAAATTAAACCCTTCTAAGCCAACATGCCTGGATTTAATTGGCTAATTTTTTAAAAACAAAGATAAACTAAATTTATTCATCACATTACCTCACTAAAAAACCCGTGCAAAAAAGAGTATAGTGTTCTTCATGATGTCTTCATTATTTTGAAATTGTTGAATAATTAATCCAAGACAATGAATTAATATTTGGCTCTTCATCATGAACCCGATCAATCAAAGCATTCAATGCTGCATCTATAAGTTTCTTCCTTGACCTGTTCATAGGACCAGCCATGTCATTTACAAGATCCCAAACATAACCCTTGAAGTTTTGATCCAAATGAGAAACGACCAGTGAAAGTGGAACGACTTGTACAGATGACACGACCCATTCTAAAGGCACAATCCATGTAGGTCCTAGATTCGTATCACCGGGATTCGTCAATGTTGATTTTGGGTGGTTTAAGGTTGAGGTGTGGCGGTCCATGGATTTTGTGCGGCAGAGGGAGGTGGATGGAAGAAGAGGTTGAGGTTTTATGGTGGTGGGGGAGGTCACCTTAGATGATGGTAAACTCCCCACTGGGTAGGGTTTATTATTGTCACTTAGAGGATGTGAATGTGAAAGAAGGTAGAGACTTCCTTTTTGAATAAAAAGTTTCGCGAGTGCTGGATGAGTTGATCTCATTTTCATTTTTTCCATATCATAAGCTAAAACAAAAAAATCTCCATAAAATTAAATCAATGAAATTGATTAGAATGCCAAACCTATTTATCATAAAGTGGAATTAAAATATAGATAATATTTGTGAACAAGATATTTTCAAAAGAGAGTCTCGTGAAAGGTGGCTTGTCCATAAGGTTATGGACAAACCCCCTGACTTGTTACCTTTAAAATTTTAATTTTTTAAATATTATATTATATAAGTTATACAGGTAATGATGTGTATTTGAATGTAAAAATATATTTAAAAATACATAATATAAAAATATATTTTAGAATGTTTAAATTTAATATGTAATTTAAAAAATGCGGTAAATATGTTTAAAAAAAATATAGTGACCTATCCATAACTTATGGATAGGCCATCTGTCAGAAGATCTACTTTTTTTTCTTCATTTTGCCTAGCCGCAAGAGTAACAACATTTACACTTGCCAAATACACGTTTGCATTTGCCGATGCTGCACTTTTCGTGGTTACAAGTAAAATCAGCATTCATCACTAATAATGCAAGGCCCATGAAAATATTTTGATGGCTTAGTGCAATTTACATGTGCTTTCACACTTATATTCCTCTCATCTGCAGTTTTATTAACTAAAATATAGTGAATAAATTATTTTTTAACAAAATTAAAACAATCCAGAATGAGAAAGTTACAGTCACTTATTATTTGATAATATTTATGTATTTATTAAAAAATTCTAATGAATGACAAAATGAAATAAGTGGTCTAAAATGTTAATTGTTCGAAAATTTAAACAAAAATCAAGCATCAACTCTTTCTTTTACAAGACCTTAAAGAAAAAGAAAACATAGTTTGGTGTGTTTGATGTTCAACTCGCTATGTTCATCAATATGTTTTTGCATTTGATAAATTTTGTGCTTAAATATAGATAGGGACTTGGGTGAAATAAGGAAAACAAGTAATGTAAACATGATTACAAAGTGCTACCTCATCTTCTCATTCTTCATATTGCTAACTAAATTATTCTTTAGAGAAATCTACAGTGTAAAAATTATAACAATGTGTATAGATGCTTACAATAATCTAAACAATCTTTACTACTAATTATTTTTTAAATTGATACGGGGAATATATAGGCTCCCCATGCCATGAAAGAAGTGAAGAAGAAAAGTAGTTTTTGCCTTGGCCATTACAATGGAAAGATTACAGTAAGAGCAGTAGGCAAAGCTATACTAAGGCAAGAGTGCTTGCCCGCAAAAATATGGGTTGTACAAAATCGCAGAGTAAAACTTTTTTGTCCCGAAAACACTCTTTCATGCGTTTCCACCTATCCAAACCCCCACATTTGTCCCACTATAAATTGCTCAATTTCCTTTTTAAAGTCAAACTTTGTAAATTTTGATTGTAAATATAAAATTAATCTATATATAATAAAATATCATGTGAGATATTATTAAATTCATCTTTAACATCTATTTTTAAATATTAATTTTTTATACGATATTATTATAGGTAACTAGAGATATTTACGATCAAATATGTTTATTTACTCCCTCGTGGTTACTGTACATACGCCAATGCTCTTCTCCTTTTTTTAACTTTTCTTTACATTTCTTTTCTTTTGTTTTCTTACATTATTTGTAATTAATATTTTTTATCATTTTTTATTTTTTACTTTTAAATATTCATATTAAATTATATCATAGTTTTGGGAAAGACCGTCTTTCCATAGATAAAAGGTAAAAGGTTTTAGTTACAATATTAAAATTTTATTATGCAACGTGTAGTAGTTTTAAAGTTTATAACCCAATTCATGCAAACTGAAAATTTTATCTTCATATCCAGTGGCGGAAGCAAACCAAAAATTTAGGAGGGGCGAGTTAGTACAGAAAAATTTTCATTCAATAGACTTCCTCCGATTCACTAACAATGACATCGTCTGATTGCGAAAATTCCATGTCATGTTTGACTACCGATAACTTTAGTTGCATACAATAACGGACATCATGTGATATATTTTTTTCATTTTCCATAATATGTAGTTTCTAAAAAAGTAAAATTTCATGGCGCGTTATTGTATGCAACTAAACTTACTGGTGGTCAAACATGCCTTGAATTTTTTTAGAAAAAAATGGCATTATTAGTGGGCCAAAGGTGTGTGTGTTTATATATATATATATTACATGGTTTCAATACACAAAAAAATCTATCCTTTTTCTTAGAATATTTTCGTATAAAAAATGTAATTATAATCTATCATAGGAATAGAAACAAATTTAAAAAATCATAACTTTAATTGTCTAACTTGATTTTTGTGTCTTAATATGAAAGACATATTATAATATTAGCACAAAATATTCCAACAATATTAGCACAAAATAGGAAGTTTAAAAAGACTAATAAATTTGCTCATTCTATCCTTGTTTAAATTTTGCTCCTTTTGTCCTTGTTTTAATATTTTGTTTGGGTTGAATTTGTTTAATTGGCCCAAACATTAAGTAGAAAAAGCACTAATCAATGTCATAGGCTTAATTAAAATTTCAGAATCTTTAACATTTTAATATTCAAAGAGTTGTTTTCTTCCTCAGCTTTAGCACTGCAACTCTGTTGTCAAACTTGCGGCAAACCAAAACAACTCCGGCGTCTGAAGATCAAACTTTCTAAGCAAACAAAAACTCTCTTAAACTTTAAATACTAGCCTGGGCGAATTTTAACACTTCTCCTATTAACTTTGAACAACCAGAGCGCACGAAAACAATGAGTTTACTACTCCGGTAACTGCCGAAACTGAGTTAGGGCGGCTGCACCGACTCGACCCCCCTCAGTTCCGCCATTGTTTATATGTTCTAATTTGTACTTTAATTCATGGTCTTTCTAAAGAAGAACTTTTGAATTATAAATAAACAGTAGACACAATTCTACTTTTTAAATTAAAATAATGTAAATGGTAATTCATTTATGCATTAATTAAATTTATTTATTAACATTTGAGTTTGATATTATAGTGCTTGATATATATATATATATATATATATATATATATATATATTAATAGTATTAACATAAAATACACATGTAAATAATTAATGATAATGAAATAGTTTATAAATTCAAAATATCGATATAGAATATAGAGTGACATATAAAATTAAATAATTATTATTTAATTTAAGATTATTTATTATTTTATACTTATACCTTATTTGTAATTATATTAAGTAAAAAAATTAACTATCATATTTTTTTTATTGCATTTTTGCAATTAAAGTATATGAAAAAAAATTACATTGTGCTTTATGTTTTGTAAATTATTTGTAATTCATTATATATTGAAATGATTTGTTCAAAAAAATTAAAGAAATATTCTTTTTAGGCAAAATCTTGGGAAATACCGTCTTTACATAGACATATGGGAAAACGAGGTTTAATTGGAATTATAGAAAGGTAAAATGTTTTAGTTGCAATATTAAAATTTTATTATGCAACATTTAAGAGTGATAGGTTTATGGCCCAATTAATACAACCCGAAAATTTTATTTTATTTTTTTCAAATTTACAGTTTAAACCTTGGTTTTTCCATAACTTATGGAAAGACCGTCTTTCAAGAGACGAACTCTTCCATAAACATATGGAAAGACGGTCTTTCCAAAAACTCATGCAGAATTTTAAATTTTAAATGTTACATTTTTAATAATATTTAATGATTTTTATATTCCAATACATATTATTACATGTTGGCTTATAATGTATATTATTTAAACTGAAAATACATATTTTCTACGATTTACTATATTTACCACACTTATCTTTTACATTTCTTTTATATCGATATATTTTTATCATTTTATCACAATTATTTAAATTTCACCCACTCATTATACATTTTGTGTCTAAATTAATTTCATTTACTCATTTCATTCATCATAAATCTAATCACCGAAACGTATGTTGGCAAATAAAAAGAAATAAATGAAGTAATATTTTATCTATAAAATATAATACTCCCTCTGTCCCAACCATTTCTTCACACTTTTTGGTCAACTTCTCAAACAATGTTTGATCACCGATACGATAACTTTAGTTACGTGTACTAATGGTGTATCAAAATTTGATATTAAAGAAATACATGATGCCCAGAATCCAACAATATCCCACATTATGACATTGGTATTTATAAACTAATTGAAATTTATGATCAAATATGATTCGAGAAAATTTAGGACGGAACATTGGGGGACCAGGGGTGTCTGGTCCCGCCAAATATTTTTTTACTATAAGTATTTTGTATTTATCTAATGTGTTATTTGTATTTTAAAGATAAAAAAGACTGAGGTCCCTCCTAAAAAATTAATGTAGGAATATAGTGGCTTATAATAATAGAATTTTTGTTTACATTATAGTGTCCAACAGTAATTACATCTCCTGGTAAATCTCTCTCAGTTAGAACTTTAGAGTTCAGTTAGCACTTCCATTTTCAATTATTATTTTTAATGCCCGAGGAAGTCAATATTATATCCTCCCATCTTAGACAAGACGGTTTCAATTTAAAAAAAATTGTAGTGTCCAATAAATAATCAAATTATTTTATTCAATTTTATCTTTAAAATTTATTCAAATTAATTTGGAAAATATTTTAACAATTTTATTTGATAAAATTAATTTGATTAAAATTAGAATTTGGTTTCTTAAAAGAATCAAGAGTTATGTGCTAAAATTACCCTTCCTTTTGGTTGAAAGTGCAAATATAACCATACAGTCTCAGAGAGTGCCAATCTAATGTTTGACTCTACTGACTTTTAAGTTAATATTTTTTTGGCCGGATTTTGAAGATTATTTTCCCTTGAATTAAAAAAATGAAAAAATGAAAACCCTCCCTTCTCCTGTTTCTTTCTTGGGGATTATACAAATATACCCCTCTATAATAAGGAAAGTGCAGATATAACCCTCAGTTAATTTTTAGTGCAAATATAACCCTGTCTATTG
>JAULKM010078680.1:0-11673 GCA_032355605.1 Rubia tinctorum
GTAAAATTAGTGGTTGAGAATTCATTGAAAGAGTAAAAAGTAAATTGAGTGGATGAAAACAACCTAAAATTTGCCAATAAAAGAAGTGTGCCAATGTTAAAAAATCATCCCAAAAAGGAAAGTGTGCCAATGTTAAAAAACCGGAGGGAGTATAAATAATTATAATTGGACCTAAATAGTTATTGAAACGAGATTTTTTCATGATTGTTCTAACTGTTAACCAGCTTAAATAGGAGACTTTCTCTTAGAAACAAAGATAAATTCATATCCCACTTTATAAGGGATTTAACTTCTATAAAATTACATAAAAATTATACTCTGGGGATACCGTACCAAACATACCCATATGGATACAATACAATATAATATATATCACTAATGAATTATTATATGTTTGTCTGTTTAGTATCGTATTGACGACATTATAAGATAATTTAAGTTGTTAGTAGTATAGAATTCATTTTTTCACATATCATCAAATATGTTTATATTGTTCATATTTATTTTGTCAAATATCATTTCTAAATAATGATTTTTCGTCTATTCAGGACAGATAAGCAGATAAGCAAATGATATGAAGGTAATTTAAATTGTTATTTGTATAGAATTAATTATTCATATACTATCAAATATGTTCATAATATGTGTATATATATATATATATATATATATATATTCTATCAAATATCATTACAAAATTGTTATTTGGTTGTCTATTTAGAACATGTATGCAAAACGATTAACGACATAATTTCAATTAAAAATTAAAAATAAATACATAAATAAATAAAATCATTGTATAAAGTTAAAATTAAACACATTCCATAAAAATAATTAAAAGATAAAGCAAATATAATATAAACCAAAAGTAATAAAAATGCTTTCACATTGATATTTACGTTTAACTAACTTTAATGATAGGGTCAGTGGCGGAACCAGAGGAAAAATTGAGGAGGGACGGAGGAGGGGTTGGGGCAGCATCCACTGGAGGGTAAGGGGGCGAAGGAGGGGCAGATACTATTGATTAGGGCAGCATCCACCAAGCCAGGGGGGGGGGGGCACCAGCTTGCCCCCAGTTCCGCCACTGGATAGGGTGTAAGTAGAAATTTGTTCTACTTACATCACCTATAAACCTGACACACTTATATCAAAGATGGTGTAAATAGCAATAATGGGGGTGCAAATAGAAACTATGATTATGGAAATGAAAAATCAAGAAGTGTTTGAACATGTTGAGGAGTACTTTGAGAACAACCTCAAAATGTTGGATTTCTGTGCTGCTTTAGAGGTGTGTTTAAAGAGGGCTAGAGATAGCCAGCTGTTGATCGTGGTTGCCCTTCAGCAATTTAAAGAGCTAGATGGAGTTAGAGGGAATGGGTACACAGGGACCCTAGAAGAATTTTAAGAATGTTGGCGACCTTTTACCGAGAAGTTGTTACAAATCTTCCAGTTTGTTTACAAGCAACATGATTATTCTGTTAATTTCTTAGATAATTTCTTTGATTATCTGAATGAAGAGGAGATGTATATAATTGGGTGGGGATGGTTCCGAGGGCATTTTATGATCAAAATTTTGCGTGAAATGAAGGTTGAGGTCTAAAGGAGTGGATAAAGTAGCGGCGGAAAAAGTTTATACAGAATTAAATTAGGTTAAAAACCATTCTCACAATTCTATCTCTCGAATTCTCTCCACCATCTATCCAGCTTATAGAAACGAAACGGTAAAAAGCTATCAAACACCAGTCTCATCACTGGCGTAAACTCTGCGAAACCTACCGTAAAAAACCCAAGTACAACAGTTCCATGACGACTCCACTCTCCGGAGGTAGCCTCGCTACTTAAACCCCCCTATGATTCAATACCCAAACCCTCGACAACAGACCATCGTGATTAACCAATTCTGATACGAAGGAGAAACAAATTTGCTTGTTCTCAGATTCAGACATTCAGAGGCTGGCTGCTCCTCTCAGATGGACTTTAATTGTCAAGT
This sequence comes from Rubia tinctorum, assembly GCA_032355605.1. Classification (NCBI taxonomy): domain Eukaryota; kingdom Viridiplantae; phylum Streptophyta; class Magnoliopsida; order Gentianales; family Rubiaceae; genus Rubia; species Rubia tinctorum. The sequence goes on from JAULKM010078680.1 coordinate 1,991, forward strand.
TTGGCCCCGGAAAGCCAAGTATTTATCGAGTTAGAAATCAGTCAAGATGAATAGGTTTCAATGGTACGCACTGGGCATTTAGACTCGAGGCATGTTCTTATATGATTTGCGGTCGAAGAGGATTTCCATTATTCCTGGTTAAAAGGCAGGTTTTATAATTGGAAACGGAGATACGAGGACATTGAAATGGACATTTGAATTTAGTCTTGAGAAGGAAGCGCCCTATGCCCCTGCTTGGATCTCGGTTCATGATCCCCCAGCCTATTATTTCACGAAGGACACGACCAGCAAGCTTATGGAACAATTATGATCCCCCATGATGTAGGATAAACCCACAAAAGCTATGTCAAGACCTTCAGTGACAAAAAATATCGTGTGCAGAGAAGTAGCCTTCGATGATCATATTAGGGTCGGAAGCGGAATAAGATCTAATGCTCGAAATGTTTCAACACACACTACACGAAACAACACATTTTACCTCTATTTTGGAGGGATTTTTACCTTAATTTTCTTCTTGAAAGTAACCAAGGTAATTAGTGGCATAATAAAATCTATACTTTTTACCTTGGTTCATAACCGATACTTTTTACCTCAATTTTTAAAAAAGGTGATGGATTGACACCGGGACGAATGAAGGACCGATGTCGGACACTCTAATCGACGACCGGCTGGTTGATATGTGTGCGACCTCGGTAATGCCAACGTCACTAAATGATGTGACAATCAAACCAAGTACAACACTCGCTATTCACCAGAAGTTTCTCCTCCTGCAAAACAGCTCCCGGAAGTGATTTCAGGGTAAATACTCCGACGATCAAGTCAGCCTTCTTCTTCAGAGAATTGGAATTCGTCAATGTAGTTGCACATACCTCCAGTAGTCTTACTTTTCCAGTATTTATATGCTAATGTGTTCGTGGTTCCATGTTATCCGGTGTTTGAGATCGTGGGTCTCAGCATGGCCCCCTATATTCTCGGTTTATATCTCCGTACTTATCCTTATTCCGCTTCTCTCAATCTTCAATTAGGACCACGATCATCTCACTCCACTTTTATCGGTTCATGGCTGACTTGAATCTTGGGTTAAATGACCCTAATTGTTTGTAACTTGAGATTTAGCTGGGCCCGGACTTCAGTAACGTTTAATTAGTGGGCTATGTATACACCATAAGCCCCCATCCAGGAAGTCAATATAACACAAAGTTATGATTGTAGTCGAAGGCTGTGTGCGAATTATTATTCTGTTTGTATGTTAGATCATAATAATAATTTCGTTACCGCAACAACTTCAACCGCATTCGCGAAGTGTTGTATACTTCTTGGCTGTGTTCATATTCTTTCTGAGTTGTCCATATTTTTTAAAATTTGAATTCAAAATTTGACACTTCGATGATTACGATAGACTTGTAGCTGTTGCGATCTTGGATCCGTGATTTACTCCTTATTTGCTATCACCGTTCCATGATTTTCTCTTTTGCCATTATGTTTTCTCTTTTTATAATTGTCTTAATTTCTGTGATTTTACTTTGTCACTATTCATCGTATCTCTCCACTTATACACCGTCGCCTTCTTGAATTCCTAAAAAGGTACTTTACTATTAGTCAGACCATCATTATTACTTTATGTTTCCTTTTAGTTTTCCTTTTCCTTTAATTAAATCCTCAATTCTTTTTGAATTCCCCATCGTTTCTCTCTTTCTTAATCACTCCGACCTTTCACCGAATATTCAATAATCTAGTAAGTTTCTTCGTTTCTCATCTGCTCCCCTTTTTGTTTTTGAGATCGTGGTTATAGTTTTGGTTTTACTGGGTATTCCTTCTTTAGTAATTCCCAGCTTTCCATCTTACTGTAGGATTCCCTTGTTTGTGTTTCCGGCCTTTTATCTGTGTTTTTTGTTTCGAGTTTCACTGGAATTTCCCTCCAGTGCTTGTAATTGTTAGAGCTTTCGTCCGGATCTTAGGAATTGTTTCTTCCTCAATGTCGACTTTTAATGTTGCTGAAATTTCTTCAAAAGAAGTGGTCGTTGATGTCAATTCTTGGGAAGATTCCGACCACTTTACCGAATCTTCTATCCCTAGTAGTGTTATTTCTGACTACTACTTAAATAGCTTAACCAATAGTTATCCTTTTTTTTGTCTTCGTAAGAGCTTAGGGCTCTTGAACCTTCTGAGAGTGTTCGCACACCTTCTCCTAGCTTTATCTCTTACTACTTAGACTATTTAAAGTTCATACTTACCTTTCCTTTGGCTGAGCATGTGCTGGAGTTACTCTCACATTATCGGGTTTCATTGTCCCAACTCCACCCCAAAGCTATTTCGATTATTTTTTTCTTCCCTCATGTGTGCGAGGTGAATGAAGTCTCTTTTTCAATTAACTTATTTCACAGTCTTTATCAGCTTTGCCAAGTAAAAAGATCCTTTGATCAAATCACCCTCTATTCTATCATTCCAACCGTCGAGTTTGTTAGTGGAATTCCCTATAATTGTGGTGTATGGCGTAAAATATTTTTCTTTCTAAAACCCAGTAGAGAAAAAAGCAAGTTTTTCCAATCTGGAACTATAATGTTCATAAATCTAAACCTCCTAAGGCCAGTGTTCGTCTTAATACTGAGTCCGAAGTTGTATTAAAACTTAGAAATCATTCAATGTGTCTTCGCCAAGCTGACTCCCTGAGCGAAGGTGTTTGTTTGTTGTTGTTTTGTCATTTCTTCTTGTTGTACTTCCTTTATTTCCTATCATTGTTATTGCCCTTGTTTGTGTGTTCATCTGTCTTACTTCATATGCTGAACTGCAGATATGGATTTGTCCAAGAGCCATATTCAATGAAACTTTCTTTCTGATGACAAAGTTGAGGAGCTTGAAGCTACGCCCACTAAAACAAATAACAACACTACAACTGTTTTCTCCCTTGAGAATATTGTTGAAGCTAACCCGCAGCCCATAACCTCTGAGGTTATGGTTAAAGGAGGTAGGGAGGTCGTTGCTCACAACACCAATGAAACCTCCAAATGAGAAGAAGAAACGATCGAACTGGTAGATCCTTGAACACTTCAGAGCCTTCACAGAAAAGGGGGCACATTGGCCACTCTCACCCTAAACTTCTACCACAAAGCCAGGATTTGATGGTAGAGGGTACCGTTCCTTCCACCATGTCTAAACTATCACTTCATGAGACAATGGGTGTGGTATATTCTTTAAGAGTTTTGTTGTTATATAAATTGGTGTTTCTTTACTACAATGTTTAACCATTATGCTTTCTTTTATTTTTGAAAGCAAGGTTAGTGAGTGTCTCCATTTTGTCAGCGAGCGGGTTGCTGAGTTTACTAAGAGAGATGGTTCACTCTTGGAAAAATGGCAAGGTCTCGAATCAAAGGGTGATGCTTTAAACCTATTTCTTCAAGCTACTGAAAAACGTCCATGCTCTGCTGAGAAGCTTGTTTCGGCATTTAAGAAGGAGGATAAGAAGGTGCTCTCTGAATTAACGGAGATGCAGACTAATGGTCCCGCTTCGCCTGGGTATCCTCAGGTTCTCATTGATCGACTAGTGAAGACGAAATCTTTCTATGGTTTTTTGGGAAGTTTTCCACTTCTGCTTGCAATGTTGGTTACTGCGAGGCCCTAGTCGAGTTGCAACAAATGAACCCCACTGCCAAGCTTCAAAAGCTGCCCAAATTGTTTACATCCTATAAGGCTTTGGAGGAAGAAAATAGTGCACTTAATGACGGGTTTATTAGCATCATTGCTGATTGCGGTCGCTCTTCTGCCCTGTTATCCCATCTTGCCAGTCTCCCTCGTGTTCTTCTATGACTGAGCTGAAGGAACGCGCTGTTGATTATTTTGAGGATCTTCCTTTTGGTATTCGCACCGCTGAGCTTCCCTCCAACTCTCATGTCAATACGAGCACAGAGGCAAACGCTAATAATGATGGCATTGAGACTAATGTGGACACGGATGTCTCTACCCGGGAAGCAAACATGGAGAACCCTGCAGCCATAGTCCAGCATGCATATGCTCCCCTCTCTAATGTTAGTGGATCTTAGTACTATGTACTTATGAAGTTTTTATTTGTAATTCATGACGATGCTCTAATGGATGTGTGTACCTTTTGTATTATTATGGGTGTTAACTTTTGGATCTCGTTTATAAATTTAAAAGTCTCATTATATTTATTTATATGCAGGGTTTTGATATTTTGGTTGACTGTAAATTTTTGAAATACTTCGAGTATTTTGGAAATAATATCCATATTTATAATCATCCTTGGGTTATGTCCTCTCATTCCTTTTGTCCTATTAAGCTTGGCGAAGCTACTTAGTCTTTATCTAGGGAGTATGTTAAGCTTATTTATGCTGATCGCTTCTCCTCTATGGAATCCATTCCTTTATGTCTTGGATGGAAACTGCCCTTGTAATCATCGCATCGAACTCCTTCTGTGACATGTCCTTGTATCCGGTTCGTACCTGAGGGCTAAAATATTGAATCTTTGGACAAATATATAGTTCGTAGCCTAGTGAATCCTGAATCTATTGGTGTATATATGTGTTCACTCTCTCTTCCTCCTCGTGTTTATGAATGGGCAGTATGTTTGGGTATTCACCTGAAGTACATGTTACTTGGTATTCATGGCCTTGAAATTGGATGGACAAAGACTTTAAAGGATACTCAATATTCCATCTGTGAGCTGAAAGAGTTTTGTGCTGAACAAAACAATCTTATTTAGTGCCAACAATTGAGCATGGTTAAAATTATTCGCCAACAGGAGGAGGCTAAGAATTTTTCTTTGAGAAAGGCCAGTGAGGCTCATTAAAAGACTTTGATCATCAATAAACACTTTTCTTGTATTGACGATTTGTTGGAGCTTTTGAAGAAAAAATAGAACGAGTGTGACCATTTTGCTTCTTCTTGAACTGGGTGGCAAAGTAGGTTTGACGAACAATATGCCATAAAAACTCAGCTTCGAAGTGAGAATGAAGAGCTTCGCGCAGAGTGCAATTGACTCTTCTCTTGTGTCCATCAACCTGAACAAGCCCGTGTTGAATAAAAGGATATGCTTTAAGCCCTTCCATCATCATCTCGTCGTTCTACTGGTCAGGGGAACCTATCCATGATCATCAACGGGTAAAGACTTAATTTTTCTAAAGCTGTTAGGTCTCAAATTTGTAAATTAAAAAGACGAAGTGAAAATTTTGATGGCTGCGGATAAGGATTATCAGGATACTGTTGACATTATTAGCGTGCAGCTTGATCGTGAAGAATTTGTCCCTATAACCAATTTCAGGGCATATTATGCCAAACACCTTGATCACTTGGAACAAAGAGGTGTGATACTGCATCCTGCCTACTTGTACATGAAATGGAGGTATGACAATATGTTAGAAGATGAGTGTGAGGCTGAGTGAACTCATCGCGAGGCTGAGCCACCTCTTCGCCATAGCAGTTTTTCATCTTCTTGGTCATCTCGTGCATCCTGACGCCGATAGATTTTATTTCTTTGTTTTTCTTTTTGATGTATCAGTTTGCTTTCCGGAACGATTGAAGCAATATTTAAAACTGTCTTGTAATTCGGTTTTTTCGTTATCTACCCAGTGTTGTGCTTTTTGCAATTCCCTTTGCTTGTTTGATTTATGCTTCTCTTACTTGTGTATTAGCTTTTAAATTTTGCACCATTGGAAGATGTATTGTTATATAGTTAGTTCTTTCTACTTCTAATTAATGCATACTTATTTCCTAAGGTTTATTATGCGAACTTGCAAGATCTATTGCTTGCATATGCCGCGTTTATGGGCATATATTCCTTTTTTCAAGATCTATACCTTGCTTATTTGAATTAGCAGAGTTCCAAGATGTATAACTTGGGAATTCGAAAACTTGTGTTGTGCAAACTGCAAGATCTATTGCTTGCTTGTTTTGCTATTTTTGTAGGTACATCTGCCTTTGTGCAAGATTTATAGCTTGCGAAAGTAAGATTGTTACGTTGCATGATCTAAATATTTCAAAGTCAAAAAGGTATAAGCTATCGCTTCGCGATTAATTAGAATTAATTGCTTGAGATGCGATATAACTAAAAATTGTAAGCAAAGGACATAAAAAGTATGTTGCATCCAAAGAAACTTTTTGATATTCATTATGTATTGCTGCTATAATATCGCCTTCAAAAGGAGAACACGAACATCACCAATGATCATTTCATGGTTACTATATAGTCTGGTTTTTTCCTATCTTCCACCTTATGTCTAGAAATAGAATTCCCTTAAGTTGACCACATGCCAAATATTGGGGACACTGCTACCATCCAGTCTTTCCAATTCATAGAGATTCGATTGGTGTGCCTTCATTATTTTGTACGGGTCTTCCCACTTTGGGCTTAGCTTTCCTCTTCCTTCTGCCAAGCTTGTTTCATTTTTCCTTAGCACAAAATCACTAACTTGAAATTTTGTGAACTTGACCTTTTCATTGTATGCTCTAACTATTCTCTCTTTTTACTTCCCCCCCGTTATTATTGCTTGTTGCCTTTATTCTTCGAGTTCGTCCAACTTAAGCCTCATCCTTTTACGATTGTCATCTTCCTTGTATTTCTCTATTGGAAGGTTTTAATTTCCTATCTCTACATGGATTACTGCTTCATGGCGGTAGACCAAACTATATGGTGTTTCTCCAGTTGGCTGTCAAAAAATTGTTCTGTATGACTATAATGTATTGGGTATCTCACCTACCCAACCCGTTCATTTTCCCTCTAGTTTTTTCTAGATGCCCTGAACTATGGTCCTGTTGGTTACTTCTACCAGACCGTTTGCATGTGGGTGAGCTACCGATGTGAACTTATGTGCAATCCCCAACTTTGAACACCATTCAGTGAAGGTCCCACTTGTGAACTGTATACCATTGTCTGTTACAATAGTTTATAGTACACAAAAATGACAAACTATGTTTTGCCACACAAACTTCTTTTTCACCTCTGATGTTACTCTTCCCCATGGTATTACTTTGATCCACTTTGTGAAGTAATCAATAGCCACAATCAGGATTATTTCATTGCCAACACCTTTTGGGAAAGGTCCAGCCAAGTCAATTCCCCATTTGTCGAACGACCATGCTCCATATATCCTAGTTAGAACAACCTGTGGTTTATGCAATATTGGAGCATTAATCTGGAAGCTTCTACACTTTAGTATGAAATTGTACGCATCGTTGAACATAGTTGACCAGTAGTATCCTGCCCGATTTATGTTTTTTGCAATTGTTCAAGATCTTTGATGCATTCCGTGAAGTCTTTCATGTACCTCTTTCAAGATCTCCCAAACTTGTAATGGTCCTACACATTTTATCCAAGGAGATAAGAAACCTTTTTTTTGTACAAGACTTCTCCTTCATAAACATAGCTGCGAGGTCATAACTCCAACTTTTTGGCTTGCGTCTTGACTGCTGGAAACTTTCCTCTTGTGAAGTAATCTGTCAATTTTGTCATCCAGTTTATTTCTTCTGCCTGAACTGCTGAAACAATTGTGATTACTTCTGATTGGAATGACCTTCACTTTCACATCCTTATGTTCAACCAACGAATCAAATCCGGTGATGCTAGCTTGCTTAAGTTATCTTTTTTCATATTTGGACTTCTTGGCACATGCTGGATATTGAAGTACTTGAGTTGAGCGATAAGCTATCTGACCCTTTTTAAGTATTTTATCAGCTGCTCTTCTCGAACTTCGTAGTCTCCTCTCCCTTGTTGTACTGCTATTTGCGAATCACCAAGCTTGAACACTATTGACCTTCATCTTTATTGTAAGGTCTGGGATACATACAAATGATTCGTACTGTGCCTCATTATTAGTGAGTGGGAAGTCGAATCGAAGCAAATATCTGTACTCCATTCCTCTTGGATTGACTAATATAAGTCCTGCTCCACAACCTTATTTGCTAGATGCTCAATCTACGAATAGTTTCCATTCTGTGTCCATCCATTTGGACTTCCCTTTATTGATTACAAGATTATGTTGTGTATTTGCGGCTTGGCCATCTTCACTTGTCATTTCTGCACTAAAATGTGCTAGGACTTATGCCTTGATTGAAGTTCGTGGTTGGAACTTTATCTCATATTGTGCTAATTCAAGAGCCCATTTGGTCATTTGAACCGACCCTTCAGGTTTACTTAGTATATTTTTGATTGGATAGTCGGTATACAAAATAACCTCATAACTGTGGAAATTGGTTCGCAACCTCCTTTCTGAGTATACTGAAGCTAAAATTAGCTTTTCAACTAGCATGTATGTCCTCTCTGCACTTTGTAGTATTCTGCTAACATAGTATATTGGTAGCTGCCTTTGCCCTTCTCGACTAACCAAAATTGAACTAACCACATTTTTTGAAACTCCCAAGTACAAATATAGAGTTTCTCCAGGGATTGGTGGTTTTAATGTTGGAAGCACCTGAAGCTGCACCTTCAAGGACTCATATGCCTTATGACTTTCTTGATTCCAGCTAAACTTCTTAACCTTCTTAAGGACTTCAAAGAGTGAGAAATGTTCTCAGCTGCTTTTGAAACAAATATGCTAAGTGCTGCTAATGATCCTATTAGCACCTGCACTTCCTTGACTGTTCCTGGTTGAGGAAGTTTAGCTATGGATCGTATCTTCTATGGATTAGCCTCTATTCCCCTGGAATATACTTTGTACCCTAAGGATTTCCCTGCACTTACACTAATTATGCACTTCTTGGGATTAAGCTTCATGCCAATCCCACTTAGCTTGTCTAATGTTTCCTTCAAGTCTTCTGTGAAGTCTCCTACACTTCTGCTTATGACAGCCATATCATCCACACAGGCCTCTACATTTCGTCCTAATGGATTGCGAAATGCCTTGTCGATCACTCTCTGGTATGTTGCTCCAGCATTTTTAAAACCAAATGACCTTTTCACGCAACAAAACCTTCCAAAGCTTGTTATGAATGATGTCTTCCCTACATATTTTGGGTTCATCATTATCTCGTGGTACCCCTTATATGCATCTAAAAAGGCTAGAACTTTGTATCCTGAAATTGCTTCGACTAAATAATCAATCTTAGGTAAAGGATACCAATACTTTGGGAAAGCCTTATTTAGGTCAGTGAAGTCTATACACATTCTCCACCCTGCATCTATTTTTTTTTACCATCACTTGGTTTGCTAACCATTTTGGACAGGTTACCTCTTTTAAGAAACTGGCCTGAAGCAATGCCATTACCTCTTTTTTAATTGCCTTCTACCTATCATTGGAGAAGTTTCAATGCGTCTACTTGACTGGCTTGATCGATTCACTGATATTTAAGGAATGGGTAGCGATGCCTGGGTCTACTCCTCCCATATTCTGTACATTCCAAGAAAATGTATCTTTGTGACTTCGAAGAACTCTTATGACTATTGCTTTCTTCGCATCTGGAAGATTATTTCCTATCTTAACACACTTAGCCTTGTCTTCGTCATTTAAAATGACTTCTTCAGTTTCTTCTCCTAAATCTACTGGAGGATCTGATTGTTCGAGTAACTTGTATCCGAGACAGTATGGGAAGTCATCGCCGTACCTCTCAAAGATGCTATTTTAAGCCTTTTTGCTTACTAAATTCAACAAAGTAGATTGGATGGCAAGTCGGGATCGTCCACAGAGACGGGGGATATTCTCAAGTGTTTGCTCATAAAATGGTAAATACTACGCTAG
>JAULKM010078690.1:0-11673 GCA_032355605.1 Rubia tinctorum
TATCCACTCCTAATTGTATGAACCCTTAGGAAAATCCCTCTTCTTTGTGGACGACCCCGACTTGCCAACTATCTACTCAGTTGTATTTAGTAAGTATACTGGGCTTAAAAATAGTATCTTTGAGAGGTACGGCGATGACCTCCCATGGTACAAGTGAAGAAATATCGTTGTTTTTCTTGGTATGTGGGTAAAGACCCAAGCGTCATTACAAAACTTGGATCCTGGCAATCAAATATAGAGATTTATAATTTTTCTCCTGTTCTTACTCCTATGTGCTATAGAGTAGACAATGAAAAGTGCATGTGTCGTCCACAGGGGTAAAGGGGTCCAAGATATAACATCACAAAGTTCACCCTTGGACGTCACCCCAAGTGTACATTAAGAATATCAGACATGGGGGGATTGTGTTGAGGAGATTAAACTAATAACTACGAGCTTATAAAAGAAAATGAGATAAAGATACTATTGACTAGCCTTGAGGATATTTTCATCACTTGTATAACATATAAGATATGATCCTAGATTTCTATTCACATTCAAGAACTATAATTCTATCTATTTTTCTAGATCACACAATGTGGAGATGTTAATTCCTCGGGAAATCCCATTGACTGTCACAGTGTTGGTTCTGCCCCCTTCTTAACATCTCGTCTCCTCTATATATGGCATAGTGAAGTGATTACAGGCGATGACTCTAGCCCTCACTACCAAAGTTAATAAGCATGTGCATAAAAGTCAATGCTTTGCTACTGTAGTATGTTAAACCTGGTAGTAGAAAGGATCATTAGAACCTCCACTGTGAATACCTATCCTCAGCCCCTAGTGCTTCAGACATCAGTACTTCATGATAAGTCTAAGGTTGGCACAACGCTTAATCACCACAAACTAAGACCCTAGCTCTCGGGCATTGACCGCACGACTTCGGTTGGGATTTTAACAACACCTGACCTAGTTGCTCGATGCTCCCAAGTTTGTTCACATCAGTATTCCAATTACAAGACCATCCTACTGCCACCCCGGTAGTTCACAATGTTCATGTTACCCCCCGGTACTCACATGGTTACAAGAATGTTTTAAAGCCTAGCATTAAATCATCCAAGAATCTAACTAAGTGTACATCCTAATCACATTCAATATATTAATTATGGCAAGAAGCTAAATCACAAATTGAGCATGATATTTATAGCATAATAAATTGACATGAATTTTGAAGTCTTGGAAATCAAATGTTAAAGCATGCTTACAAATAATCCCAAGTTATAAATTAAGCTACTAAGATTAAACCCATGACATTCAATGGATTAAATGCCATGGGATGTGAAATGAATGAAGAGAGAGAGAGAGAGAGAGAGAGAAACTAGATCTAAACTAACTCCAACCGTCCTATCTATAACCCTAGAAAAATTAGGGCTTTATATATTTGGTGTAAACCTAGCCCATAGAACACATCACTAACCCCACAAATCAAAAGCTGATAGGCTTTAAGCCCAACACAAGAATGAAACATAATTAGGGCTAACGAAAAGAGAAAGGCAGAGCCTGGCCTGAAAGATGTGACCACAAACCAATAAAGGATGAACCGTGTTTGAAGGTTCGGCCACAAATAGGATTATAGGAACCATGATGTAAACCACAATTTCACACGCTAATAATGAGGAACCACGATCGTGGACACCTATATATACAAGGAAAACAACATTGAAAAAGGGAGGTGGAATTAAACTAAGAAATCTAAATTCTCTAAGGGAGAGCAATGACTTGTTCGTCAGAGTGTTTTCCCTGAAATTGCTTCCGGGATTTATTTTGCAGGAAAGTGAACGACAGTCTCTTTACTTGGTCGGGAATACCACATCATTTGGCGCTCTCTGGGGACAAATTTTTTTAGTCCTTCATTCCCTTCAAGGTAAACAATGGTGTTCACCAGGAGTGAAAAAAACTAGAATCACCATAGATAAGAACAAATGGATGGCCACAATAAAAGCATGCATCCCAGCCAAGATCGAGCATATGTTCCTAGTAAAGAGCCAAAACACAATAAGGAAGATATAGAGGATGGCGAAGAAGAAGCAGAATCTCCTAACACTAATCAAGAAAAGGAAAGGAGAGCATTCACAACATTCTTAGAAGCAAACATAGAACATTTGTACAGTCATTTTTTTAGCTACTCTCAAGCCGAAATCCCCAAAAGTAAGTAAGAAAACAAGTCAAAAGCATGAGAGCTTGAAGTACGAGGATGAGTAAGCGGATATAGTGGCAGACGATGATACAGATAAGTCACCATTGGCATCGTACTTCATGATTTCAAGATGCCAAAGGACTTCAAGTTGCCTTTGCATGTTAAGATATATGATGGGACAACAGACTCGAAAGAATTCCTGCATTTATATCTCAACAACATGAGATTTTGCGATGGGGAAATTGAATTAGTATGCAAGGCTTTCTCTATTTTCTTATCTGGAACAACGATCACAGTACAAAAACTTACCAAACGGAAGCATTAAGTCTTGGGAACAGTTGTCAAATTTGTTTTTGGGCCGTTTCTATCAGAAGCAGAAGTTCACCAAAAAAATTGCAGACCTAAACAACATAGCTCAGCGAAGTGAAGAAAGTCTCACAGAATATCATAATAGGTTCGTCACTGAAATTTTGCAGGTTCGCGATCTTTCATTCCAATCCTCTTTGGGTACATTTACAAGGGTCATGCGATTAGGATAATTTTACAAGGAACTCACAAAGAACATGCTTGAAAACCCAAAAGAGTTGCAAAAAATGATTCAACAATATGTGCTAACTGAAGAAGAAAATAATCGCAAGATAGAGAGGGAGCGAGGCGAGAAGAGAATAATGGAAGATCCATAGAAATGATTTTTAAAGAAAGGGAAAGGAAACATCCCTTTCAAGGTAAGAGAATCAGGGACGTAGGTTGCATCATTCCAAGAAACACCTCTGACAAAGTCGAGAAAAGAAATATGGCAAGCGAACAGAGAGTTATTTCACGAACCGGTACCAACGATAGCACCTCTAGGAAAGAGATGCAAATAATACTACTGTACCTTCCACAAATACCATGGTTATGAAATCAAATATTTAAGAGACTTGAGGAGAAAATAGAGGAGAATATGAGGAATGGTTATCTGAGCCAGTATAAGAAAGAAGATGGAGGAAGCTAGTACATTGAAGCCAACAAAGCAAGGAGCCCCAAGGTAAAAAACCAGGGCATAGCAAACACACAGAGCAAAAATTAGAAGATGACCGCAATGGTGGATTACGAAGAAGACATAGCGACCAAGGCTCCAGAAAGAGTAATTTTGTCTATGCATGGATCAAATGAGTCGCTATCCAGCAATGCCTGGAAAGCCAAGGCTAGATATTCCTCACCACAAGAGCCTGCTGACGAGAGGCTTTTTTTGGACGAGAAAATCACATTTATCAAAGAGGATGCAGCTCCCAACGCTTCACCTCATAATGACCCAATGGTCAGTATTGCTAAAATGGGAAATGCAATGGTTCATATAGTATTCGTAGATAATGGAAGCGCAGTCAAGATCCTATTTGTTGATTGCTTTGATAGGCTAGGGTTCAAGAGGACTGATCTAAAAAAGTCCACATCCTCTCTTGTAGGATTTACGTGGTGAGCAGAGACACTTTTGAGTAACATAAAACTGCCTATTACCATTGGTGAAAATGATAGAAATTGTGCCATCATGTACAATTTCGTGGTCATGGATGCACCATGTCCATTTAATGCCATCATCGGAAGACCCAAGATGAACACAACAACAACGATATGGTCCTCATACTACTTAGTAATGAAATTCCCAACTCCAGCTGGAATCGCAATAATAAGAGGAATATAAAAAATAGCCATGCAGTGCATGATTATTGCAATGAAAGTAGGAAAAAATATGGAGCAAACAAAAATGGTTAGTACCGTCTCAGACAATGGCTTACTCAGGCAATCAAAATCAGCAATAGATCTGGGGAGAAGAAACTGAAGTTGTCACTTTGGATGACGGAGACACTTCTAAGTGCTTCAAAATAGGAAAACATCTTCTAGATCTGGAGAAAAAAGGTCATAAAAATCTTGCAAAGTCACAAAAATACATACGCATGGAGTGTATAAAACACGGGAGTAGTTAAGCCAGAAATTTATACCCATTCTTTGAATAGCAGTGATTCGGTCAAACAATCAAGCAAACGCAATGAAGCTTGGCTAGTGACAGGAAGAAAGCAATTGAAGAGGAAGTAACAACTTTGCTTCAGGTTCGTATTTTAAATGAGGCAGTCTATCCAAAATGGCAGGAAACCTAGTGATGGTAACCAGGGCAGACGTGAGATGGAGAATGTGTATAAACTTCAGTGATCTAAATAAGGCATGCCCAAATGATTGTTATCCTTTGTCTAAAATTGATCAGCTAGTTGAAGCAATTTTAGGATACGAAGCCTTAGCCTTTTTGGATGCTTATAAAGTATACCACCAAATATTGATGAACCCAGAAGACGCAAAGAAAACGACATTCATAACTAGCTTCAGAATATTTTCTATGTGAAAATAACGTTTGGCCTAAAAAATGTTGGAGCAACATATCAGAGAGTGGTCGAAAATACATTTTTCAATCAAATAGGACAAAATGTGGAAGCGTATGTTGACGAAATGGTTATTAAAAGCAAAAGGATATGAAACTTCGCGCAAGACTTGTAGGGCACTTTGGATACACTAAGTGCGATTGGCGTGAAGCTTAATCCCAAGAATGCATAATTGGAGTAGGCGTAGGAAAGTTTTTAGGATACAAGGTATCCTCCAAGGGGATTGAGGCTAAACCAGAGAAAATACAAGCAATAGTTGACCTTTCTCAACCAGGAACCTTTAAGGAAGTGAAAATATTTATGGGATCATTGGCAGCGCTTAGTAGATTTGTTTCAAACGCAAATGAGAAACATTTCCCACTTTTTGAAGTACTTAAGATGGTAAAAAAGTTTAGATGGAGCGAGGAAAGTAAAAAAGCATATGAGTTCTTAAAGGAATAGCTTCAAGCATTACCAATATTAAAGTCACCAATCTCTAGGGAAATCCTATATACGTACTTGGCGGTTTCAAAAAATGCAGTATGCTCAGTTTTGGTGCATCAAGAAGTACAAAAACAAGTACCAGTGTACTACATCAGAAAAATACTACAAAGTGCAGAGAGAGCATACATTCCAGTTGAAAGGTTAACCAATTTCTATAGTCATGGGATCGTCATCTATATTGATTACCCAATCAAGAATATCCTAAGAAAGCTTGAATAATCTGGTAGAATGACCAACCAGGCTCTTGAATTGGGGCAATATGAGATCCAATTCCAACCACGAATTGAAATCAAGGCACTAGTCTTAGCATATTTCACTGCGGAGATGACCAATGAAGATGCATGAGATGTGAATGCACACAAAAATCTTGGAATAAACAAAGGAAAATCCAAGTGGGAGGACATCACATGGATTTTTTTATTGATGCCGCATCTATCAAAGAAGGTTGTGGTGCAGGACTGCTACTAGTCAACCCAGAAGGAGGGGAGCATAGATATTCACTTCGTTTTAATTTTCCACTCACCAACAATGAGTCTATATATGAGGCATTAATATGTGGCTTAGACCTTACAATCAGGATGAAGGTCAAAAGCATTCGGGGCTTCAGTGATTCACAGATAGTGGTCCAGGAAGTACGAGAAGACTACCAGGTACGAGAAGAGCAGCTGATAAATTATTTAAGGAGAGTTCGTCATCTCATTGCTCAACTCGAATACTTCTATATTCAACATGGGCCAAGAAGTGAAAACACAAAAACATACGCCTTGAGCAAGCTAGAAATAGCTGGATTCGATTCATTGATCAGACACAAAGTTGTGAAAGTGGTGGTCATTCTAGTCAGAAGTAAAGTAATGAAAATTATGTCAACGGTTCAGACAGAAGAAGTAAAATGGATGAAACCTTTGATATATTACTTCGTGTTGGAAAAGTTTCCAACAAACAAGATACAAGCCATAAAGTTTGAATGGTGATCTTAAGACTACGTTTATGAAAGGGGAATCTTATAAAAAAGGTTTCTTATTTCCAGGGATAAAGTAGGACCATTGAAAGAAGGTGGGATCTTTAAATAAGTGCACGAAGGATTATGTGGAATGCATCAAGGGTATCGAACAATTGCGAAGAAGATAATTTGGGCAGGATACTATTTGCTAACTATGTTCAACGATGTGCACAACTTCTGGCTCAAGTTCAGATGTTTCCAGATTAATGCTACGATATTTCATAAATCATATGCTACTTTAACGAGAGTAGAGCTTGGCCCTTCGATAAAGGGGGATTGACTTAGTCAGACATTTTCCATAGGGTGCTGGCAATGCAAGATTCTTAATTGTGGCAATTGACTACTTCACGAAATGGGTGGAAGCAAAGCCATTTGGAAGAATCACAACATAAGTAACAAGAAAGTTAGTTTGGCAGAATATAGTTTTTCACTTCGGGATGCCACAAACTATCGTTAAGGAAAATGGCCCACAATTCACCAGTGAGACTTTTACTGAATGGTTCTCGAAGTTAGGGATTGCACAAAAGTTCACATCAATAGCTCATCCCCAATGCAAATGGTCAGGTGGAAGTAACCAATAGAACCATAGGTCAGGGTATCCAAAAAATATTGGAAGAAAACTGAACTGGTTGGGTGGACGAGATACCCAATACCCTATGGTTGTACAGAACAATTGTTCGACAACCAACGAGAGAAACACCATACAGTTTGGTCTATAGTCATGAGGTAGTAGTACCAGTAGAAATTGGGAATTCAAGCCTTAAAAGAGTAGAATACAAGGAGGATGATAATCCCAAAATGATAAGGTTGGATCTAAACAAACTCGAAAAGAAAAGCAACGGGCAACGATCATAGAGGCAAAGTACAAAGAAAATATGGCTAGAGCATACAATCATAAAGTCAAAGAGATGCAATTTCGAATTGGTGATTTTGTGTTGCGAAAAAAATGAAGCAAGCCTAGCAGAAGAAAAAGGAAAGCTAAGCCCAAAGTGGGAAGGCCCGCACAAGATAACGAAGGTGCACCGATCCAACTGCTATGAGTTAGATTGGATGGTAGTAATGTCCCCAACCCTTGGGATGTGATCAACCTCAGAAAATTTATGTGTAGATATAAGGTGGAGGGTAGGAAAAATCCAATTGTATAGAAGCCATAAGATGATCATTGGTGATGTTCGCATCCTTGTTTTGTTTTGAAGGTGAAATTATTGCAGCCGTACATTATAAATATCAAATAATGTCTTTGCACTTTTCATTTCCTTTACTTAAATCTTGTCAATAATAGCCAACTATGCCACATTGCAAACCAAATATTAAAACTTTTGGTCGCAAGCAAGTGAGCTTGGCCAATCACGATGCAACAAGTTACGAAGTTTGTCAATAGAAGTTTAAAAAAGATAGGAAAAACAAAAAAAGGTAAACAATAGATCCCGTCATTACACATTTTCAATTTTGCAAGCTATATATCTTGCCACTTTACAATCTTACTTTTACAGATGTGCCTACAAAAAAAAGCAACACAAGGAAGAAATAGATCTTGTAGTTTTCACAATAGCTCTTAAGTTCGTAATCCATAGATCTTGCAACTTCATAAACTTAACAAGGCAAGCCATAGATCTTGCAAAATTGAAAATATTCTTACAAAATCAGTGGCAAAAGTAAGCGATAGATCAGGCAGGGTCGTACAATACAAACCTTTAATTTTGCAATCTATAGATCTTGCAAAGAAGGAAAATGAACGAACAAACTGGATTTCAAAAATACAAATCAATATAACATAGAAGTGGTAATTGAAACCTTCCAAAATATAAAATACTGCATCGAATAGAAGAAAAAACTATCCACGCCTTGAGGCAAGATAACCAAGAAGATGAAGTACTGCCACAACATCGAGATTGCTTAGCCTCGCAACGAGATAGCTAAGCCTCATGCTCCTCATCCAGAATATGATCATACCGCTATTTCATGTACAAATAGGAAGGATGCCATTTGTGACCCCTTAGTTCCTTATGACCAAGATACCTTACATAGTACGCCTTAAAATTAGTTATAGGGCCAAATTCTCTGCGGTCAAGCTGCATATTCACAACATCAGCAATATCTTGATAATATTTATTTGTAGCCATCAATTTTTGCACTTTGTCCTCTAGTCGGCAAATATGAGGCCTAATAGATTCAGATAAATTAATTCCCTGCTCGCCAATATTCATTGTTAGGTTCTCACGACTAGTAGAACCACAAGATGAGGATGGAAGGGCATGAAGCTTATTGATGTGGTATTCCCGACCAAGTAAAGCGACTTCCGTTCACCTTTCTGCAAAATAAATCCCAAAAGAAATTTTGAGGAAAACACTCCGACGATCAAATCAGCGTCCTTCCTTCGTAGAATTTGGAATTCTCAGCCTAGTTCTGCTTACCTGAGTCAGTGTTACCCTAGTTCAACTTATTCCCAAGCTACCCTAGTTCCCCCAAAGAAGTAAGAATATCACAACTCTCACACTCCCCAAAGATTATAATGTAACCTAACCATCCAAAATATTGTAAGAAAAAGGTTAGCATAAAAATGATTAGTGTTGAACTAGCTTACTCTACCAAATAATCAGCCAAAACCAATCCAAAAGTGGTTGCCAAAAAATCATCAAAGATAATCCACAAGATCCTTGACTTGGTTGTAGCTAAGGATAACTCAATATTCTCAACTTAGCTAAAACCAAGGATAATTCCACAAGATCCTTAACTTAGTTTACGTTTTTTTCTCAATTTCTCTCATTCTGCCTAGGAGCCCTTTCGGGTTTCCATATTAGCTTTCACACATCTTGATCTCACCATCTCACCTTTTTCCACACGGCGTCTTATTTTTGTCTAGGTTTTCCAACCTAGCCAGGTCTAGCCTATCATTTTTACCTAGATCTTTCGACATGTCCTTGGTTTCTTCCCATTTTTGCCTAAGTTGCCCTTTTGGGACTCCAACTTAGTCGGGTATATTTTTTTTCAATTTTTTTCAAAATTTTCGAAGTGATCTTTAAAGGAGCTATTAGCTACATAGAAACAACCAAGAATCATAAGTTTTATCTAATCCCCTCCTCAACATTTACATTTTGCAATATCCTCAATGCATATAAAATATCATAGAGCATATGTAAAGGGAAGGAAATAAGAGAGCACTCACAATGAAAAATAAACACTAAAATCTACACTTGGTGGCACAATCATGGAATTTAATGAACATACTACCAGTACCCCAATAAAATTCCCCCAAACCTCTAATCAAGAAAGTTCAATCATAACCACTTTCATGCATCATAAATTGAATAAAGAATTGAATCACAATGGAGAGTTACCTCATAAGTTTCGATATGTGTGTTTCAAGGGTTTTGAGGGTAAGTAGGGTTGGGTGGTATTTTGGTGGTGGTTGGAAAGAAATGGTTATTGGGACATAGGAATGTAAGTGATCTTCATGAGTCATGTACGTGTTCACGCCCCATGAATTTGGGGGTTTGGTTCTCCTCCTTGTTCACCATTTTGAGCTTCATGAACCATGAATGTCTACATGGTCCATGAGTTGGACTCCTCTTAAACCCCATTTCTTGATTTCCTACAAAAACCATAGGTTTCCTACAAACAAATATGCACACCAAGTGTAATAGTGCTCCAAAACCAAAAACTAAAAATAGAAAAACACACGAAAATGCTTTTTTTTTTTGAAAAACTATCTAAAATAATTTTTTTGAAAGCCCAGGTTGCCTCCCAAGAAGCTCCGTATATTTAAGGTTGTTGTCACGACCCTAATGTTATCCATATGGTGCATGTTTATACCCCACCACCATTGGTAACCCAAAATGGAGAGGTGGGGGTAACAATATTCCAAGAGGAATATGTAATAGAGGAGAAGTCAACCTTAGAGGAAATATGTGGTTTGGAAGCTTAGCATATTCAATTGGGTTCTCTATGATTTCCTCTAAGGGTTATGAAAATGTGGGAATTGGTTCTATAGGTGGATTTTGGGGTGATAATGTGTAATATGATGAATTAAGTATAATCACCCTTTCCTCAACTTCTTCACTCTCAACAAACCACTCACCACCCCCTTTGGATTCATCTACCAAATTCTCAAGTTCAACTAGGGATGGTTCATTTTTGGAATATTGGGTTTCTAATTGGCTCACCCGTTCAATCAAATCACTCACTTTCCCCTCAACTTTCTCAATGTTTGAGAAGAATTAAGTTCCTAAATCTCTAATGTCGCTATGCAATTGTGATTGGAGTAACTCACTACTCTTGGTCACATTAGCTATAGCTTGCAAAATTTCTCCATAATCTGTTTTGGGAACTAATCTAGGGATTGGGATTGGGATTGGGATTGGAGCAAAGTATAAGACGGTGAATGCAAACTATCAAACCCAAAGTGTTGGTTCCCTGATGCATTTCTATACCACGAATTCGAGTTACCACTAAACCTCAAATTTGGAAAATTGTGGTATGGGTACCAATCTCGATCCCATCGGACTTGGAACCCAACAACTCCTACCCCTCTCTCAAATTTTCTCATCCAAGATCAATACTCTGTAGAGTGGTCGCAATGACATATCCTACAAGGTACTACCACTGTCTATCGAGGTACTACCTATATCACATAGAGTGGAGATAGCCAGATATTTCCCTTGTCTGTCACACAAGGTACTACCACTAACACATGCTTATCTCACCGTCTCTATTATTAGGGATGCGCTATAATCTAGTGACTCTACAGACCATCCATGTTATCTTACTCTCAATACCAATGTTCCCCCACTTAGAGGAACAAATTCCGCCTAAAAGAGTGATGCCTCATATAGGCCGCAACCGTTAGATTATGAAATTAATGACATTACATCTCGGACACTCCACTATGGATCTTAAGCCCTAGTCCTAGAGTGGCAAAGGAAATTGACACCTTGTGATGACTCAAGAATTGGCACGACTTTGTGATTTCTCCAAGTCGGCACAACCCTAATTGCTACAAACAATCATGCTAATTTATCAAGGTAAGCCAATGGTTTTCCCTCGTTGGGATTTGCTGAATTGTCTGCCCAACATGCGATTAAATCTGCCAAAACCATCCAATTAGAATTACAGTCTAACACATTTAAAGATATTCTCATCAAGGTAAAATGAATGCACTCATCTCACTGGTGTTCTTGAACCTACTCCATAATTCTAACACTCTCAAGATAGCAATGAAATCTAGCATGATATTACATTACCATATATACATGGACCCAACACAATAATTGCATAGCATAAATATCCAAATAAGGTAAATCACAAATCAAGCATAAATCTCCAAAGAAGGTAAATCACAAATCAAGCATAAATATTTATAGGAATTAAGATAGGAGAATCTAAACCTCAAAAAGCCAAAAATTAATTAATGAATACAAATATAACCCCAAGTTTAATTAAGTACTCCCTAAAAATAGATCCATGGAAAATATTGAGTTAAATTCCATAGATCTAGGAAAATAAGGGAAAGAAAAGAAAAGAAAAGAAAAGAAACGAGAAGAAGAACTTTGGTGAGAGAAATAAAATCTACATTATGCCTAATTAGTTAAACTTGGAAAACTAAA
>JAULKM010078706.1:0-11673 GCA_032355605.1 Rubia tinctorum
TTTCCTAAGATAGTTATTTTAAAATACGGAAAAATATATAATAATTTAAATTAGAATAAGATAGATGCCACAATAGCTATTTCAGGTTGTAAACCAACTAATTCAAGAAAAATTAAAAATACATTAAAAACATTAATATGTATCACGACATATTCTACTACCAAAAAATCAATAAAATATTTTTCACAATAGTTTCGGATAAAATAAGTAAAGCAAAATAAAATTTAAAATTACACCATTTCTTAGCATGCAAAAAAATTTGATGCTGAAGTTGAAAAATACCTAGAGGACGCATTTCCATAATGCATCCTCTACATTTTTCTTTATTTTCAACACATTTTCCATCGGCCCAAAACAAATAAAATGAAACAAATCCCCTTGAGGACACATTTCCATAATGTGTCCACTAATTTTTCATTTTCCCAAACCTATTTCTGGAAAATAACTACGAACAAAAAAACAACATTGAGGACGCATTATGGTAATGCGTCCTCTAATTTTCACCCACTTCTCAGCAAAATTGTTTAACGAAAATAATAAAAAATATCATGGTGAGTACGCATTACCATAATGCGTCCTCTCTCTTTTGCATCCAAACCCTACCGCTGCCCTATCACCCATCCAAAATGGTGCATTAAACCCCAACCGAGCAAGAACTCAAGATTGTTGGCATCACACAGTTTTTCCTGTTTGTGGAGGGGAAATCAGCATCATACAACCTAGCTATGGTGCTAGAGTCGATTCCTGCAGAGTAGAAGTAATTTTTCTCTTTTTTTTTACTGTCCATGTTCATGCTTAATATAAAGGGATCCTTGATTTTCACCAGGAAGTAAAACTTAATTATCGGAACGAAGAATTAGAGGAGCAACAAGCTAAAAGGCCCGTCT
The DNA here is from genome assembly GCA_032355605.1 of Rubia tinctorum. Lineage (NCBI taxonomy): Eukaryota > Viridiplantae > Streptophyta > Magnoliopsida > Gentianales > Rubiaceae > Rubia > Rubia tinctorum. The sequence continues at coordinate 888 of JAULKM010078706.1, forward strand.
TGTTTTCTACTTTCTATGACTCATCTGCACAAATTTTATGAATGTGCAATTTTCTTTCTATTTCACTCACTGGTCTCAACAAGGACTTGGTTTCACTTCGATGTTTGTAGCCGTATCTGGGATGAATGGTGGCTAGATCGTTTTTTTAAACAAGCCGTGCAACTATGAGCTGTTTGTGAGGCAAACTCTGAATATGGAGATGGCTATTGTGATGGCAAGAGCAGGCGTTCCCGTCATCATTTGACATTCGTTTGCCTCACTCTTTCGTGATCCTATTCCTTAGTACTCCTCCTCTAACAGGCTCCAGGAAGCTGGCATGGATTGGACTTTTCACGTTGATACAGATGAGTTGCTGCATCCGGCTGGGGCCAGCAGCTACTCTGTTCAAAAGCTGCTATCACAAGTGCCTCAAGACGTTGATGCTGTCATCTTCTCAAATTATGTTAGTAGCATCTCGAGTGAATCTTCTTTAGTGTTGATATGTTGGCTCATTGAATGTGATCCTAAGATACTTATGAAGATCGGTGTTTCTTCAGGAGAGTTGCGTTGAAAGGGATGATACAAAGGAGCCTTTAGTGAGGTGACATTGAATTTTATCTTATACATTACCTAGTTGTGTTTCGTTGAATAATTTGAATCCTCGGGAATTTTTCATTTTATGTAGGTCTCTATGTTCAAGAAGAACATTGATCATCTCTCTCAAGATATATACCTTGAACATGAAAGAGCTGCAGCACGAGGCAATAATTACTACTATTGGACTTATACAAATGGGAAATCAGGTGCCCGTATTTAAGATGATCTTACACAGTAGGACAAAGTTTGAAGATGCTGCTGTTCTACACTACACATATGCCAAGTTTACAGATTTGACGTCTAGGCGCAATCGCTGTGGGTGTAAGCCTACACGAGAAGATGTCGACCGATGCTTCATTCTAGATTTTGACAAGAATGTAAGTCAGGCTCTAAATGATGTAAATCGACACTTTTTTGTTACAAGTGAAAACATTGTTTTATATTTATTGCTACATTAAGTTGATTGCCACAGCTCCAGAAAATGTGCATATTGCTTTTCTGCAGTGAAGAGAAGTAGCTGCTGCTATGAACATTTACAGTTTCACTAACGCTAGGACCATTCTTATTCGCAGGCCTTCATAATTGCTTCGACGTCAACAGAAGAAGAAATGCTTGACTGGTAGTAGGTGACGCACAACTTTCCTGCTTTTAACTTGTGTCCTGCTTATCTTTGGATCGGTTTCCTTTGATGCTTGATTATATATGGAGTACTGAGTAGAGCAAATATTCATGCTCTTTGAGGTCCATATTTGATCGAAAATACATGTCTTGAAGTACTGTTTGACCTGATTAAGAGGGAATTATGCTTGACTTTCTGGCAACAAGGTATACATCATCATGTCGAGGCTTTGAATGAGGTACCGCGAGCACGTTGTATGGTTTGATACAGAATTGAATGCTAAACTTGTATGCGCGGGCGTCTTGGAAAGAATATATGATCCCATGGTCGGTTGAATCTTCAAGTCTGATGTGTTAGTACTGATTTGATCTGGACTAATTGCCCTCACATTTGCTTCCATCAATCAAATAGGTGATTGTTCAAGGCTTGAAAGAATCTGGCATTTTCGCTGATGTAATTGCATCGGCTTGGAAAAAACAGCCAAATCGCAAGTCATCATCTCGATTTCAGAGTGTCTTAGGAAGGAAATCTGGCTCTCAAACTACAGCAAGCAAAAATTCTGAGCTAGACTTATGTTGTTCCCAAGCAATCACCTATTCACTTGGATGATATGCAGCTGGCTAAGTAAAAACTCACCCATATATTTTACATGGTTAGAGTCCAATAGTTTTAAGTTATTTTAGTTCAACAAATAGGATTGGAGGAAAACGAGGCCAGATTCCAAGTGAGAGAAGTAGAAAACCTTGTTTGGCGATTTACAGGCTTTGGGACCATCACTGGAGAGTGTGCAGTCTTTAAGGATTATGAGAACACACTATCAATGAAATTTTGGAGAGATTTTCATTCAAGCTATATTATTATTATACAATTGATTTCTCCTCTCAATCTAGTGATATTAACATGGAATTGTAATTAAATGAATCGGCATGTTGTTTGCCATATGTTACAAATTCTCCCAAACGTAAGTTAAAAGATGATGGCGGCACCATCCGCTCGCTCCTAGTCCGTACTCGAAGTTCAGGAAACATGAGTGGATCTAGAAATTTTAATTTGGTGGATTATAATTCAACACTTTAATTTTTAAATATTCAACACTTATATGTAATTAAAAATAAAGATGAATATTGTAAAAATATGTGGGACCTAACAGGTTACACATGAATGTAGCTTACCATTGTGGGAATGTGTAGTTTGTCACATCATTAGATTGAAAAGATAACATGGCATGTCAAACTACAACTCATTATAGCTTACCGTTGGAGAGACTCTTATAACCTTTTGTGCTATTTCTGGCGTTGACCTGGAAAATTTGGGGTTGACCATATTGGAAATGACCAAAATAGCCCATGTTAGTTTTCTAAGAAAATTTGGACGATTTTACCATCCTCACCTTCTGAATTATCGGGTTATATCAGGACTTAATTTTGATTTCTAGGGTTGTATGAGCAATTTTTATATAAAAATATATATAGGGTCGGATCGGTAGTTTTTAAACATTTTCGGTTACAAGCTTGGAACTCTAGCTTCGTTGACCTGTTCTCCTTTTCGGCTCAAATATGGAGCCCCCAAACGGATGCGTGTGGAAGTCACCCTCCACCACAAGTGGCGGCGACAAGACGAGGTCCATCCGGATGGAATTCGCCACCCCGATCCGCCTCAGGGCATCCACCTCCTCCCATGCGGGCCTCAATGAAAAGCACCTTAGAGTCGTTTCAACCAAAATCAGCTTTCCTCAGATTGTTGAAGAATGTCAAGAAGAGTCCGAATCGCGGGTCTTCCATGCTTCTCGAATTTACGGGTTGAGGGTCTTGTTGAGCTGGCGTTTGATGTAGTAGTCATAGGACTTGAATCCGGTCGGATGTTGAGGTCCTCTTGCGGCTTCTCATACATGGTCGTGGAGGCGCCGACAGCGATGGCGAGAGAGGAGGAATTGTATTAGAGGGAAAAAGGAAGGGATTGAGATGAAGAGAGTAATGAAGATGACTTTTGGAACGAATATTTATTTTGAATTTTTTTTCATAATTCTTGAAATTTGGAAACTAGAATTGAAATTGTATTGGGGTTTCTGCTTTGAAAATAAAATGGGAGTTCTTGAAAAGAAAATGTTTTTTCGCTTTTTTGTTTCAGGGATAAAATGGTCATTTCATTGAATTCCAACCAAACTTCCCATTAACAATTGAAATCAATTAGTTTCACACTTTATCATTTTGCAAGATTATAGACACTTTCAACCGAAAAATAGGGTTATTTTAACACTTTTCTCACGATAATATTTGATCAATTCTCATTCATATTTTTTGCTTTTATAATTTGCTTTTATTTTCATTCACAACTAAAATAATTGAACATTCTTAGTACTCCCTCTGTTCCTCTATTAGTGTCACCATAGGTTTAAGTGTTTAGGTTTCGGTGAAGAAAATAGGTGGATGAAATTGAATGGAAAGTAGAATGAGTAGATGAAATTGAAAGGACCTTGTCAAAAATAAAAAGTGTGCCAATATAATAGAAACAACCATACAAGAAAAGTCTGTTAACAATAGAGGAACAAAGGAAGTTTTTTTATTGAAAGATTACATACAAGCCACCAAATTACATACTCCCTCCGTCCCAACTTAAATTGCACATAAGTTTTTTCATGATCATCAAGAAACTTGTATAATTGTTAATATGTTTAACTATATATAATAATGGCAAACAAAAAGTTACTTTTGAGAAATTACTTGTTATGACAAATTTAATAATATCACATAAGATAATATTGTTGCTTATATATCTTTTCAAATATGCGGTCAAAATTTGATAGAAAATAGTGTCAAATAGTAAGTGTGCAGTTTGAGTTGGGACGAAGGGAGCATTAACATCCTAATCTAGGACCTAAGTAGGAGACACCACCATTGAATCTATTGAACCCCAATGGAGTTTGAAACTCCATCTATTTGAATAGCTAGGGATGCCCTTCTGAGAACACTCAAATGCAGCGTCACCAATGGACCGCTGCCACCGAAATCGGAACCACCGCAATCTCACCATCACCGACCAACCGTAGGTTGGAAAATCACAGTGAGAACCACCGATGAGGTCCCATGCAACTGAGAAATCTCCTTCAAGAAATTGTTCTAGTATTCACAATTCTTAATAGGAGTATGTTTTAAAGCTCGAATCTCTCAGTTATAGATAGCGTAGTTTACCACTAAACCAAACTCAATTCACAGAAACGGAAGTATAACAAGGGAAGATGGCATCTACTAGTGACATGCTAATATATAATTACATTATGAATTGTTTGAAAAAAGAATTGTGTTACGATGATGCTTTTTACGTAATAGTCAACACTCCACACTCATAGAGCACCAGTCCAGAAAGAGAATAGTAGAAAACCGTCAGATAAGATTACAATATTATACCTTTTTACTAATGCTGTTTGAATTGTTTGACAGATTATGATGGATGTAAGATAAGATTACAATATTTAACATAATTGATTACCAATTATGTATGCATGCATGCATGTGCGCCCAATAAACAAACGCACGCTAGAGTCAAAGCAATCCAGATGCCATGTTTGTTGATGATGTCCCAGCTACTAGTAGAAACCCGTCTTTTTTAATGTGGCAGCAAGCTCCCTCTGTATCAAGTATTTCGTATTTGTAAGAATCCTTCCTTCTAACAAACATTTTCTTAAAACCAGTCAACCAAATAAGGTAATTCAATGTTAATTAAAGTATATCCTTTTATAGGCTAAATAGTACTCCCTCTGTTCCACGAATTTTTGTATGTTTACTTTTTCTAAATTGAATTCGGTAAACTTTAATTCTGAATATAAAATTAATATATTTATAATAAAAATATCACGTGAGTGTTGTTAAATTCATCTTAACATCCGTGAAAAAGTTATACATGCTATTACTCGTGGTACGGAGGAAGTATATTTCAATAAACTCTTTTCATTTTTACGAACAAAAATAGATAATCATTTATTATTAGTACCACTAAGGCTTTGTTCTAGAGTTTATCTGATTTGATTTAATTTGATTTGAACTGAATTGAACTAAATTGATTTAAATTGGATTGAATTAAACTGGAAAAAAAAGAATATGTTGAAAAATAGTTATTTATAACTAAATTAAATTAAATTTCACCAAGTTAATGACAAAGTCTTGGGAATGACTGTCTTTCCATAGGCATATGGAAAGACGGGGTTGAATTGAAATTATAGAAAGGTAAAAAGTTTTAGTTGCAATATCAAAATTTTATTATGCAACATGTAGGAGTGATAGGTTTATGACCCTATTAATACAACCTAAAAATTTTATTTTTGATTTCTTCAAATTTACAGTTTAAACCTCGGTCTTTCCATAACTTATGAAAAGACCGTCTTTTAAGAGACAGACTCAAGTTAAATATACACTGAACTGAATTAAAATGCAGATAAGATTGGAGAACTAGGCCTAAGGTTAATTTATATACTCCCCTTGCCCCCCCCTATTTGTGTCATATCTACCTTATTTGGTGTTTCTATATTATTGTCTTGCTTCCATTTTTAAAAAAATTGAATGTAAAAAAAAGATGAAATAAGTTTTTGTTCACAAACTATTTTTATTCTATTTTAATGACTTAAAAAAATACATTTTTTTTGTGGTACGACAAAAACAGAGGGACGAAGGAGGGAGTACATCATATCACACTTGTATACGATTAATTGCAAATACTTCACTACTGCAGGCACCCCCCCTACCGCAGGCAAATATTTCACTGTGTATACGGTCGTTGGAGCCTCTGGCACCGGTATTTTGGTCCCCCAGTCGAACGGTAGGGTAATGCTGAAACGTAGTTGCAATGGCACCGCCATACAAAACCGGTGCTAGAAATGTATATTCAACACCTGTATGATGAACCGGTGCTCTATATACAACTTCAGCACCAGTATTTTAGATGCCATTGTTGTTTGTTGAATCGTTGTTTAGTTACATTGACAATGATCACCGGTTTTTCCTAGCATCGATTTAGGAAAAAATCGGTGCCTGAAACTGGATAGGTTACCTAACCCAGCACTTGTATATCAATCAATTTTCGGTGCTCAGACTTTTGCGGATGTATAAAACTAGTGCTTGTATTTTTGAATTTCTAATTTCCTCTTATTATTTATTCAGGCCCACCCCGAATTGAAAATTGGGGGAAAATCACAGAAGAAACTCAGAAGAGCCAATGGAAAACTTAAATTGATGCTAAACAAGGAAATTCAAAAAGTAAAAATCTAAACAAGTGGGGAAAAAAGGAATTCACCAATATAATAACTTTAGAATAAAAGTAAATACGTCTGAAATTCAATACAAGTTGAAATACACAAGATCCACATAAGTCTTGAATCGTTCGGAAGACACGTTCATCCAACCTTCACACAAGTAGTTATTGGAGACTTGAGTGAAACAACTTTTTTCCAAAACCATTGGGTTCATGTAGAATAAAGAGAAATGTTTGAAAGAGGGAAGATAGGTTAGATTTCCTCTCCAATAATAAGAAACGGAAGACCAAGATTGGGAATGGAATACGAGAATACTGTGTGTATTTCGAACTTAAAATCATTAGCACCGGTATGAAGCTTGTAAACCAGTGCCAAAAAAAGGAATAAGTAGCTGCCCAAAGCTTCTTTGAATTAATTTTTTGGCCATTTCTCCCAACCGAGAGCAAACTTGTGAACAAATTTCTAAGTATACACCAGCAGTTATAAAACCGCTGTTGTAAAGGACAAAACTGGTGCTAATATGACCACAAAGCAGCTGCTTTAGACTGCTTAATGGCAATTTTTTTAGATTAATACACAACACCGGTTCTAAAACCGGTGATGAAAATAAAAAAAACTGGTGCCAACATAGAAAAAGGCAGCTGCCCTTCGACTGGTTTAAATTATTTCTCTATAGTAGTTTCTCAACCCGAGAGCAAACTGGAAATATTTATTCTAAGTACGCAGCACCGGTTTAAATACTGATGCTGATATTTAATAAAGAAGTACCCATTTTTGGAAAAGGAGCTGCTTACGAATGCCTTGAATGATTTTTTGAAATCCTTTTTGAAACCAGAGAGCTAAGTCAAACAATTTATTCTAAGTGCACAACACCGATTTTTAATCTGTTGCTTTGTGAACAAAAAAATGGTGCCTTACATGAAACAGAGCACAAATTATTTATTTCGGAAACGAAAAATATCCCCCCGACATGACTAAGTTCAGCATCGGATTTGTGTTCTAACCAAAACCGGCGCTGAACACACAACATAATTATTATCCTCCATTTTGGGCCCCGTTTTCAGGGCACCGGTAATGGGAAATTTGGTGTTATAATATACCTAGGCACCAATTCACTCCTTCGTACCGGTACTATTATTTTTCCTCCATTTTGGGCACCAAAGTCACTATTACGCAATTGTAAACCATCCCAACATCGGTCACCTGCACACCCTTCATCGGTACAGGTGCTCGTCCTTACGTATGTCACCTGTTTCGGGCACCGATTGCCACATTCTGGTGCTGATAATCATCAAGAGCACCGGTTTTGGACGATTTCTTCAATATACCGGTGTCTTACTTATTATCAACAGTGGCTCATTTGTCTCCCAGGCAATGTATCGGTGCCTAAGTACCTGTTTTCCAGTAATGCTTGTACACTTTTATCAATATACTTGACAATACTTAATTACATTGTTATGCTTTTATTATAGACAAAGTCTTAGGAAACAGGGTTTAAATTGAATAAGAGAAAAACTCATATGAAACCATCTCACCATAACTTATGGAGAGATAAAGAATTAATAAAAGTTTTAAAAATTACATAAAGCATTACATATCAAATCTCTTATATAAAAATTGTACTTGGATCATCCGTTTCACTATAAAAGTGAGTGAGACCGTCTCACATAAGTTTTTGTATTAGAATAATATAAAGTTGGAGGTTTATACTCTGCAGTAACTGCAAGTGAGAAACATTTGAGTTTTGATTGAAAACATTACACATAGCTTATAACCCGAATTTGATCCGGATTTTAATTGTTTTATGGTAAAATTGTATTTGAACATAACTTATGAAAAAACCGTTTTTCAAGAGATAAACTTTTCATTATATCTTACACAATATTTATCTAATTTTTATAGTTTCACCGAATGGCCGTTGGTTGTGCACAATTTCATTGACAAAAAATAAGCCCCTGGTAAAAGCAACGGAGAAGGAAGATATGCAGGCGATGGTGAAGAAGACTAGAGTGGAGTTTGCAGAGACAAGAAATGTGAAGTAGTATGAGATGAAGCCACCACATCCAGCTAATTAGTCGGAGGAGGGTCATGTGAGAGACACGTGCGCACTGGACAATTTTTTTTATGCAAACTCTGTTTTCCCACAAATCCAAGGGTCACATGGGCCAACCTGCTCACAAACAAATGCGGAATAATCAGTTCTTCTACTTGCAGAAAACTGAACCCCAATAATGAGAAATCTGCAAAAATGCGGCATTATCCAAATCGGAATTCAATTATTGGCTCTCCACTCCCTTCCTCCGCGCCCTTTTTGCCTTTTGCATCCCCCACAGTCTCGTGCAAGGGTTTCTGACGCCCACAAAGCTTCTTCAATATTCAAATGGTGTAAAAAAAAGTGAAACTTACTTTAGAAAAAAGTGAATTTATGTTCCTCAATTCTTTCTTATGTACACATATATCTACCGATTTTTTTAAGTGCGTTTGTACCTCTGCTCTCGTCTAAAATTTTTGTTAACTTCTATCATTGGATTGAATGGAAATGATAGTTTTGCCCCTTAAGAAAAAATAAATTTTTTATCTTCTCTTCTTTCTTATTTGCCAGCCTAGCCTGTCTTCTCTCATTTCTTCTCCGTCTCGAACAACCCTGTTTCCCCCTGCTCTCATTCCTTCCTAATTTCCTATGTTTACTATTTTACCCCAAATTTCTTCCAGGTTTTCGCCACTCCACCGGCCGTCTTCTCATTTTTGGCGAGGATCCCAATTTTATTTTTGCCGATGCGGCGGAGGATGACGAGTATAACTACAACCGGGCTTGGGGACGCAGATTGAGGTGAATCCGGTGACGAAAAAGGTGACTGGGTTTGTGAAGTCACTAGGGATATTGGTCGGCAACTGGGTTTGGGGACGAAAATTTGGGGGAATCCAGTGACGAAGAAGTGGGGATTTTGGTCGGGAATTAGGTGTGTTCGGGAAGTGGAGGCGGTTGGCGGTGGAGAGAGGGTTTGGGATGGATTCGCCGGATGTCGTTGCGGGAGTGGTGATAGGTGGGCTGGGATGGATTTCTAGTTTCTGGTGCGGGTGAAGGGATGGGTGGCGTTGCAACAGTGACATGGTAGCATCAGGACGGTGGTGGGATGTTGGTGTTTGTGTCGGTGGTGGTGCACCGATTTGATGGGATGGGATGGGGGTCTTGACGGGAAGGGCAGGACATCGGTGGGTGGGTATGTGGTGAATTGGTGGCGGCGACAGTGGTGGTAAGTTTCTGGTGGTAGGGGTTGGGGTGGTGGTGGTAGTGGTGGGGTGGCAAAGGTGTAAGATGCAGTGGTGAAGCGGTGGAGGTGGCAGATTAGCGGTGCAGATGGTGGCGGAGGGATGTAAGGGAAAACTTGTCCATCCAATTTTAAAGTTTGGCTAAAGGGCATTTTGGTCTTTTAGGTCGGTCAATGGTCGGACTCATGAAGGAGGGGTACGAGTTATTAAGGTACAACTAATCCAGGGGTACGAGTGCACATTAAAAAAAACTCAGGGGCATTTGTGCACATAACAAGGAACTGAGGGTATGGATGCATTTATCTTATTACTATATATGACGAAGAGTGGCATATATTTATACTCCCCCCATCCTAGAGTATGATTCCTATTACATTTTTGTATGGACATTTATACATGTTGATGTGATATGGACAATCTAGAGTTGGAATGACCTTGTCAAATTTCAGCCAAAATAAAAATAGTAAACTAAGAATTTTATTTTAGGACGGACGAAATGAAAAGTATAAATTTTATTTTTGACATAGGGAGTATAATGTTAATGTATGACCACTTATAACTACTTTATCTAATTTTTAATTTTCGCTTAATTTTATCCACTTAATTCACTTTACCTAAATTAAAATGTGGACAAAATATTTTGCGTGCATCATGATAGTTCACTGTGATTGGTTCTGATAGTAATCTCAGGTTGATGCTATTGTAGCTACACGATGGTTACTCAGTAATAACCACTTATCTTTAGAGCAGAAAATTTTAAATGTTATCAAAAGTTGAATGTTAAGATGTTCACTAGTGGAGGAAGGGATCATCAAATACGGTTTTATTGGAATATTAAAGGCATTTTCAAAGTTCCTTCAATTTCTTATTTGATCGAAATTGATCAAATCCGGTTAAAAACGCCTTTAATAGGGTCCAAAATAGGTTCCGAACTCGGAACCTATTTTCGACCTTCCAAAAAAACTACTAGAAACCTAAAGTTTCTGGTAGCGAAGCAACACGGATCTGGAGCAACAAACATCAACGAAGGCGGGAGATATATACAATCGAACCCTAATCGGAGATATATACAAACAGCA
>JAULKM010078717.1:0-11673 GCA_032355605.1 Rubia tinctorum
TTAGCTGTCACAAGAAGGCCACCACTGCCACAGAGAGGGCTTTCTCCGATCTCTTGGATGCCTTTATCACTCACTGTATTGATCTCTCCATGACCCGCACTAGGAAGATAACGATTGGAGGTATGGTCTAGCTTTTGCTTCAGTACTATAATCTTCTAGTGAGTGAGGGGATTAGGGCGAACCCACAAGCACCTCTTATACTTACTCGACTGGTTATGGATGAGGTGAAGTTTATACTAAAGAAGAACGAGGTTGTCTTCTGGTTGTACAAGGGAAAGAAGTTCATGAGATTGCCCCAGCGTGCGAGGACCATTTTAAGCAAGAAGTTCAAGCTGCAGGATCTCCTCATCGAGCCAGATGCAGATTCATCTGTGGTGTTGGAAGAGCATTTCCTGGGATATTAGGATATACTCCGGAGGAGGATGATCAAAATCAGGTCCCGGTGCATCCCACACAGTTCATTACAATTAAGCATAAGCCTGTCCAGCTGCAAAAAGTATTCCCTTAGGTTAAACCACCGCTGCCTTTGGAGCATTCCTTAGGCCAACACTTTTTTTCAATCAGGTATTTGGAGGACCGCCCCCTCATCAGAAGTCGTTTATCATTCAGGAGGATCCATATCATTTTGCGGGGTATGGCACTAGCAGTTTTCATAGGAACATTATCTCCTTCTACTATGATGACTTTGCATTGTCTAGAATTTGTGGGCCCCTGTCTATCCCAAGCCTTGAGCCCCATAGGAATCATGTTTCAGGCCATTCTTAGAAGGAGAATCACCCTTGACATTATCCCCAGTTTAGCCCCTTCTAGGAGTATGAGTCATCAGGTTTTAAGTCGACTTCAGCCGTATGTACTGGAATGGGCACAGTCTTTGGGGAAATATATTTTTAGGATCAGGCATGATGTTTATAGGCTTGGTACGTAGCTATACCATCATGAGTGGGACACAACGGAGAGATTAGTTAGGGTCAATGGTAAGCTGCACCACCTAATGAGGGATGTGGGGAACCTGCGGGATTGCATCAAGGAGATTCATGATAGGCTTAGGATATTGGGCATCGGATAGGGCTACTACTATTTAGATCCGAGCTGGAAGGGCAAGAGGCCAGACTCCAGAGACGACATTGAGCATCCCTCAGTTTTTCCAACTTTTCCTCTAACCTTGGTTATATGCATTGGGGACAATGCAAAACTAAGTGTGGGGGAGGAGTTGGAACACCTCTCTATTTTTTAATTAAAACATCCACTGATAGTTAATGGGAGAGATATATTGGGCTCTCCTAACCCATAAATAAGACCAAACAGGATAGAAACAGATTTGGATGTACATAGTGGCTAATCCTGAATCTATAGTGCTAATCTAAAAGAAACTCTAGTGATCTATTTAGATATGTTTCCTGTAATCGATCTCCACCCCTCGTGTTAATTAATTTAGGCCAGATATCCAATAAGATCAGACTAGGGAAGATAAAGTGCTTATATTCATAGTAGGGTTGGTATCTCAGTAATAGTTTGATCACTTATGAAAATAAGTAAAAATAGAACCAAAAAGAACAGTCTCAAAAAGTGTAGCATCCCGGCTTCATTAGCCAGTCAAAAGTGATTAGGCTCAATTGAAGATCAGAACCCTTTCTCCCGCGACAATGTAGTATGTCACTGATATTCCCAGAATTAGCAGACCAAAATGGAACTGAAAAGGAAAGATTCCTAAAAGTATAAGGCACAGCTAGAAGAATTTCAACAGCCAGAAGTTCCACAGCCAGAAGTTACTTTATGAATAAGGTTGTAGCCAAAATAGCATACCTGTGCTCTGGTGTATGTCATGGTACGTTTGAAAAATCGTAAGAGCATGGAAGCAGCAAAACAACAAAAATGATGCAACAGCAACAACAACAACTAACATTCCCAGCAATACTCCGTAAAGCCATGAGATTCAGAAGCAGGTCAGCAGATTTAAAGGACAAGTAGCTTTGGAACCAGGATGTCAGCAGCAACCAATGGACTCAGTGAAGAACAGAAAATAGCAAAATCAGGAGCAGCATAATCAGTAGCAAAAGCAACAAGCAGGAGCAAAATCAGTAGAGTCGGAAGCAGAAGCATCAACATGTCAGCAGGAGGCACTGAACCATGAAATATGGAAGTCAAAACCAGTAACATATCCAGCAAAGGAAGGCACATGAGACCGCAAAGATAATCTTCAGATTTCCAGAGAATGAACCTGAGAATAGAAAGAGAGATAAGATAGCATTGTGCACCAATTTAGAACATATGATTTAAGATATACGAAGGTGATTGGATTTTTGAAACATGAAATTAGATTAACTCCTCATCCTCAGACCCGGGATGTAATTTTTATCCATTAATATAATCCCCTTAAGTTCTTTTTTCAAGTTATGCCATAAGAGTGCCTGGAAAGATATGTTGTTTGCCACCTTAGCTAGAAAATCTGCAGCTAGGTTACCTTCTCTCTTAGTGAAGATGAGATTTTCCCTGGATCTTTTTAGAATATCATGTATATTATAATACAAAGAGTAGAGCTGCCAAGGAGCCTTAATTGGATTTGAGATAAACTGGATTGCTAAATGACAGTCAGACTCAATCTGGACAGATTTGTTGACAAAATTCCTTGCTTTTCTAAGGCCTAAATGAATTGCAAGAAGTTCAGAATGTAATGGGGAGGTTGCAAGATGGTTTTCCACTGTTGCACTAATGAAATCCCCATTTCTGTCCCTAACAATTAATCCTAAACCTGCTGATAAATCATTTTTCAGCCATGAAGCATCTACATTTATTTTTAAATCTGTAGTATGTCTAGCCCAATTAACTAACTTAGGGATGATCATTCTCTTTCTTTTGAATAAAATTGCACAATCCCTTATTTTCCAGAATTTTTCATCACTTAAGTCTGCACTAAGTGGTTTAGCTGCTAGGGAGTGTTTAACATCAGTCTTAATATTTCTGATCACAGAGTTAGTATTCCATTTTTATCCTTATATAGTCTCTTATTCCTCATTTTCCAGAATTTCCAAAATGTAGTGATTGAAAAAATAAATGCCATTTTATTCTAAATAATGCTTAGACCTTGGAAAATTAGATAGAATGAGATTCTATCCCAAACTGAATCAAAAGACCTATTCCTTATGACAATAATGTTATGCACAGTTGTCCACACTGCATTAACCTGATGACATTCATTAAAGAAATGTTGTATAGAATATGAGTTTTCACAATTCATGCATTTGGAAGCTAGAAAGAATCCTTTTTTGATTATCATGTCATCAAAAGGTAGGAGGGAGTTCATGAACCTCCACATGAAAATAGATAACTTCTCTGGTATGATTTTATTCCAGACTTGGTTGAGAGAGGAAACTACAGGTCTCCTTTGCCTGAATGCTCTATATGCAGAAGCATTTGAGAAGTTTCCATTTGAAGCTGGTTTCCATACAAGTTTGTCCTCATGACTAGCAGTAAGATCAGCCTCCTGCAAAAGAAGAAAGTCACTGGTAGCCAAGTGAGGCTCCAAGAGAGGTAAGTATAAATGTTTATCTCCTATGAACTGGGATATAGAAATATCACTGAATGAGAGAGTTATATGAGTGGGTCATTTATAAAATGATGCACTATTTCTAACCAATTGGAAATCCAAAAGCTACTCATTTCGATACCATATATAACATGTGAGTGATTATTGCACACCTCTGTAATTAGCTCAATCCTGGATCTTGTGTGTGAAGTGTGAGAAGTGGCAGTTAGTAACAACATTATATTAGACCACGGAGTTTTGTTCATTTGTAGTTTCCACCATAATTTTGCAGAGAGAGCTTTAATTAGGGTAGACAGGTCCCTTATTTCTAGTCCATTTTCATTAATAGGTAAGCAGTATTTTTTCCATGATCTCCAATGAAGCTTATGATTTCCCTCATCGTTATCCTCCCAAAAGAAGTTGGCAGCTAGTGATTCAATTTTTTAAGCACATGATTAGTTGGATTAAGCACTTTAAAGATATAGATGCACAGGGAATAGAGACAGTGATTAATAAGAGTCAGTCTACCAGCCGAAGAATGCCACCTAATTTTCCAGTTTGACAATTTACTCTCAAATCTATCTAAAAGAGCAGTGAAGAATTCATTCTTGATCCTACTTTGGAAAATTGGGATTCCTAAATGTGTCATTGGGGTTTTGCCCTGGTTCATGGCTAGAATTCTCTTAATCACTAGTAATCTGGCACTGGTTATTTTTTTTTAATGAAGAATTCACTCTTTTGGTAATTAATGTGTTGACCTGAAGCTAATTCATAAATTTGGAGGAATATTTTCAGGTTCTTGAGGTTTTTAGCTTCTGCAGTAGTAAATAAGGTTGTATCATCTGCATACATAATGTGTGTTGGCTCACAAAGGCCGCTTGGGATTTGGTATGGTATTATTAAACCAACATTAACTACATCCTTAATAGTTCAAGAGAAAGATTCAGTTAGGATATTATATAAGAAAGGGGAAATGGGATCCCCTTGCTTAATCCCTCTAGATGATTTGAAGAAACCTACAGGACAGCCACTTATCAAGTTGGAATATAATCAAGAATGATCTACTTAGAGAATACAATAAAATCATAAATGGAACTAGGATTCCTAAGAGTATGACTCTACTTGGATTACTTTGATTCCTAAGAAGCAAATCCTTCAAGGTTTTCATATTATAGACCAATTAGTTTGTCTAATTTTACCAAGAAAATTTTCTCTAAAATCTTGATGGAAAGGTTGAAACCACTAATGGATAAGATAATCTCCTGTGAACAAACTACTTTCATGAAAGGTAGGGAAATCTCAGATAATGTAATATATATGCAGGAGTTGTTCAGATTTCTAAACAGCAATAACAGACCCTAATATCATCATTAAGTTAGATATGCAAAAGGCTTTCGATAGAGTTTCATGGGGTTTTCTTAATTCAATACTTCTTACCTTTGGTTGCAATGGTCTGTTTGTCAATTTAATAATGTCTAATATAAATGATGCATGGAGTTGGAACACCTCTATGGTAGCATCTCCTATTCTTATGTCTTCGCTTATGATTACTATTGGGATGACTGTTTGGATTACTCTTTTTTCTTATTTTTGGTACTTTCCCCCATTTGGACGTTTAACATTTAGCAGTTTCTTGTGTTTAGGTGTGGGGAACTTTTTTGAAGTTTTTGTTGGGGATGTGTTTGGAAATTTTGGTTGTGTAATTTTTTTCTTTTTGACTATCTTTCATAGTATGAAGCCCAACTTTGGGGCATTTTATTCTACACAAAAAAATATAAAAAGAATATATATATATATATATACCCGGAAAAGTTGGAAACCCAAGAGGGCAACTTAGGCAAAATGGGAAGAAAGCCCGGGTAAGTCGAAAGGCCTAGGTAAAAATGAGAGGCTAGTCCTGACTAGGTTGGAAAACCTAGGAAAAAATGAGAGGCCGTGTGGAAAAGGTGAGATGGGGAACTCAGCATGTGTGAATGCTAGGATGAAAACCCAAAAGAGCTCTTAGGAAAAATGAGAGATATTGAGAAAAACTGGAAACTAAATTGAGGATCCTTCGACTTTATCCTTGGTTGTACAAAATTTGAGAATCTCGAGTTATCCTTAGTTACAACCAAGTCGAGGATCTTTTGTATTATCCTTGGTGGTTTTTTCGGCAACGACTCTTGGATTGCTTTTGGTGTACTATTCGGTGGAGTAAGCTAGTTCAACATTTATCATTTATACTTACCTTTTTCTTCACAATAGTTTGGGTGGTTAGGTTAATTTAGTATCTTCGGGGAGTGTGAGAGTTTTGAGATTTTTCCTTCTTTGGGGAAACTGAGGTAGCTTTGGAATAAGTTGAATGCATTGGCTAACTTCTCTTTGCATTCTACATTTCCCATAGATCTTTTCTCATTTTTGTTTACTCGAGGACGAGTAAAGGTTTAAGTGTGGGAGGATTGATGTGAACCTTTATAAATGCATTGGACGATGCATTTGACACATTTATTATCGTCTTTTGATTGATTGGTTGATAGTTTTAGTTAGGATTACACAACAAAGGGTTGAGATGGCCATTAATGATTTTCTTGTCTAAATCCCAAGTTTTGTAAATTTAATTGAAGCTAATGGAAGTTTTGTATTCATGGGCACCTAGATCTTCCTTTTTTATCTCATTAGTAGGTTTCTCGTGAGTACTTTTAATCATCTTTTTGTAGAACGTAATCCATGAGGGTGGTAGAAGATATTTGAAAGCCATTTGAAATGATGATATAAGATATCAAAGGCCATTCACAAGGATGGTAATATATTGAAGGCCACACTCCAAACCATGGCAGTAGATGGAAGTGAGCACGAAAAAGGTGGATTCGAAGTTCAAGAAGGCCAAATAAGAAGTGGAGGAAGTGTTGTCCAAGATAACATGGAGTCTGGGAATGATCCGAGAAGAATCAGCCCTTGAAGGTGGCACCATTAGATTATTCTTATTGAGCTCTATAAAATTGACTACAAGAACTCTCAAATCGGATCAGCGGTTCTTCCGTAGCGGAGCAAACAAGTCTGCCGGCCGGACCGGCCAAAGCTAGCATGAGGGCCAGAACGAGGCTAGCCAACCATCACAAAGGGGGACCTAGCACGACCGTGCCAGAGATTAGCATAGCATTTGCAAACCAATACGAGCCGTTCCATAGGCCTCTATCATGGACCGAGTCACCCCCTGCTTCCCGTGCCTGATGTCTTATTTTCTCTCTAAAATTAAGCTAAGTATGGACGCGGATCATTCCCATTCATATGGCCTGCGTTTTTTTAAGTTACTAATGCCAAGACTAGCCTACGGGGTGTGAAGAACAATATGGTTTATGTCATGTTACTGATCAAAGTGAGGTTCAAGCTAATGCGATGCAAAAAATGACACGGGATGCAAATCAGAAGAGCAAAAATGGTGTTCCGGCCGATGCCTCGTACCAGTTGACATGAACCATGCCAGCACAAAGGGGTACATCAGTGCCATGACCAATGGTAGTGTATATTGTTATCCTTAGTTTTGATTACATTTTTATATAACCTCATTGAATTTATATTATTGCTTTTATTGGGATCTGTCATTTTTTTTAATTTATGGTATATTGGTAGAGAACCCATCTATGAGGGACTATGTGGCCCGTGTCTAACCTAAAGCATTAGTTTTTTCTACAGTGTTACCTCAAATGGGTCTCAAGAGTGTTCCTCGTGGGGATGAATCTTATGATTATATATTTATGAGATAACTCAATGTTTGTTTGATCTAGACTGAGTTTATGGAGTTGTTAATGGCTTGCAGATATCTACTAAGGTTGAGAAATGTGTTATGGCTAGTAGGGTAAAAATTATGTTTTCTAAAATTATTGGCGATATTTCAAGGTGGAAACTACAAATGCGACATGATTTTTAATTTTTGCATGATTATGATGCTCATCTATCTAAGCAGGGATTTCACATTCAAGGGTTGAGCAAGGATTTCACATTCAAGGAGAGAGCTAACTGCTATTAAGCGATGTGAATATGAGTGCAAAAATTGTTCAACTATGAGATGTTGGGAAAGTGATCGATTGGAAGATATATTGTCAAAGCAGGATAATTATCTTGATGAGATTGCTCATCGTAAGGGAAAATTGGAGGCTAAATTCACCAATTGAAGACAGAAGTGCAGGTATGGAGTGTTCATTATGATGAAGAACACAATTTCTTGGCTCGACTTCTAGCTAAAATGAGAAACTGGAGGGCCAACTTGAATTTGGGAAAGATCACTATGTCCGATTAGAAGGAAGGCGTCAAGAATTGGAGGGAATTTTAAGGGGTTAGCACAAAGTTAATGCTAAACTTCGTGATAAGATTGGTGAGCTTCTACGTAAGAATCTCCAAGAGGGGTGTTCCAAAAACCACGTTCGCAGTTTGGAACATAAAGTAATTAATTTTAAGCGAGACCTAAAGACTTATGCATATTCCATATATGTAATAAGTATGCAGCTAAGTAGATCATAATGTGTACCTATTATTGATCATAAGTCTTATTATGTTAAGGACATGCGTCATATGGAAGTTGTTGGTCCTACACGAGATGGAGTTTAACTACACATGCAGTGGAAACTAAAGGAAATCCTAGATACTAAAGATGGGATTGTGAAGGGAATGGGTCATTAGCTATCGTAGTTTGTATTGGTTTTTTATATAATCTTTTGTTGATGTAATTGTCATCAGAGTTGTAATGATTTAATAAAATATTTCGTAATTTGTGTGGTTATTTATTTTTTGGTATCTATTGGGGTTTGATGTTTTATCAGCTATAAAATGGGTCGGGGTTTGCTTATGTCACGAGGATGGAGATTTTCCATACGTATGCGAAGCCATGGTCCCTTCTTTGTGGTAAAAATGTTTGTTGTGTCTTGGGATTTAGGGTGAGATAAATCGAACATTTGATTGTGTCGTGTAGCTTATAATTTTCCAAACTTATACAAATCTGCAACATTTTGTTTATCTTTTGTTTAAGGAAATGAGGTGGGATGTCCGCTTGTGTTCCAAGGCTGGATATTTTCGAGGTGTATGTGATGCTGCGTCATCCTTGCTCCATTTGTCATTGGGTTGTTTCTTCGATTACCGAGCAAATCCGTAGGTGGTTTTCCTACTTGTATCGCGTAAAGCAGTTCAGAGAGTGTATTTTAGTATTTTAAGTGTGGGCTGGTAGTGGGCATAGTTTAGGAGATAATTATTCCATGTGGGCTTTTTATTTCGACTTATAAAGGTAGTTACATTTGATTTTTCCATTTTCCAAGGCTAGTGTAGTGGGTAAGGTAGTTTTGGGTAGGCGTGTAGTTACAAATTTTTAGATACATTATCTTAAAGTTTTTAAATTTATTTCTATGCTCCTCTCCTTTCTATATAAAGTGTATATACCAAAGGATATCCTCCGCTACTTCTGCGTATAACTAGTTTGTTATTTAGGTTTGGCTTTATGCTTTATTAGCATTGTGATTTGTGTGTATGTTATAACAAGCTAATGGCTGACATGGTATGCTTTATTAGGCGGGAGACCCTGTCTCTTTAATGTTAATCCACATTCAGTGAGTTATTCAAAAAGATCATTTGTATTGCCAGTGACTCAAAACGGGTAATATCTCTTACGGATTTTTTGGGAAATCTCATGCGGGCTGTAAATGTAGAGTGCATGCTCTTTTTATTTACTATGAATTATTTGTAGGTTTAGTCAGGACTTTGGTATTGTATTCTCTAGCA
Organism: Rubia tinctorum; assembly: GCA_032355605.1. Lineage (NCBI taxonomy): Eukaryota > Viridiplantae > Streptophyta > Magnoliopsida > Gentianales > Rubiaceae > Rubia > Rubia tinctorum. The sequence continues at coordinate 9,269 of JAULKM010078717.1, forward strand.
TCGTCAATTGAGATCAGCGAACGAGGGGATATAGGATGATAGTGAATCTCCATCAATCCGGCAATCTTTTACAGGGTTCCAGAGAAAACGACACGAGGAGAAACCTTAACTCACGACGTCTTAGCTCTAAGGAGACAATAATCTCCATAGTCAACGAACACACCGGGTACTCTTCAGGTCGAGTTTTGGTTATGCTAGAACGGGGTTGGGTATTGTTGGAGAACGATAATTGTCTTACAGAAATTCATCATTATCTGATATAGTTGCCTAATTTCAGGTTGGTGCACTCACAACCGAAGTGCACTACGGAGTACTAGATACGGTCGTGAATCAGATGATACTCCAGCACTTCTCTTGGAGTTCAAGGCCAGTCTCTATCGATGTTACTTTCACAACCCAATCCTATAGGCTGGATAGTTCAAAATTCAGAAGCTAGTTGTTTTGTATTGAATATTGATATTAAAATTGTGCAATATTTCTCGATGTAATCTAATAGATTAAAATGAGTATCTCATTTCCAAAATTTCTTTTTATTTAATTTGTGTTTTGGGTTACTGGATCCCAAAACCAAATGTTACCATTTTTTTGGTAGTCGTGAAGTTGTTTTAATCTCTATGTAATAAAGTTTGTTACCATGTATTTATCAATAATTCGTATATGTTGGAGGTTGGGTGTAAATGTACCATAGTTCTTGTGATGTAATGTTGCAATGTATTGATGTCATGTGACTCAGTCTGGTTCACTTTGTTGTTTTGTCAAATCCCGACCATTTGATACTTTCCAATTTGTTCTACAACTAGCTTCGTCATCTGTTTACATTGTGGGCACGTGGCTACTCGTCATATTCCTCCTTACTTTGTTCTTCTGCAGAGTGTATTTATTTTGTCTTTTTCGGCATGAAACCTGGCCTTTTACGGGTACTATGAAGTCCTGAAAAGAAAAAATATGATCCCCACAGACGACGCACTGATGCAAGGGATTCCTTCTGGTCTAAAATAATATCTTTTATTAGCGCAATACTCCATGCTGTTGTTAAGAAACCAACACAACAGAGTCCTTGGGAAGTCTCCAGGATCCACCTCTGATGCCCAATTAGAGCATGATCAATGTATATATAATATCTGGAAAAATGTCATTATTCATCTTGTCTTTAGGATAACTTATTTGTAGTTGGTGATCACATTGATCTTTGCTGATCATGGTTGATGTGTCTCTAATTCGTGGTCTCGTTTGTATGATAGTAGGTGACAATCATCCTTCTACATAGGTTCGCTTATTTAATTTGATAGATTCGAGGTGATATTCCGGCCTTAGGCTTCACATGGTTAAGGAAGACCCGGAAGGTTCTTTCTTCACTAAGCGAGTTGTCCGCTTATCTAGTCACAGGGCTCAATATGTTGTATTTACAGTAGGCTTCATATGGTTAGGGAAGCTGTATACCAGTAAGAATATAAATAGTATAGACAATAGGGACATGTTGAAACTCCATTTTTAGAAGAGGGGGTTTGCAAATGATTAATTGGTTTGGACGTAACCTTGTGAAAAAAATCACCGGAGTTGTTTTTTGTAGCGAAAGAGAGTGTTTTGGAGATATAAATTTGTATGATGTGTGTGAGGAGATGGTGGATGAATTTAGGGGGAGACTCGAGGTTTTGTTATTTTTTTATGTGAGAAAAATATATCGTTGTATCTTGGTTGCAAGAAGAAAAACACGTTCATGTCATGTTTGATGGAGTTGTTTAATTTGAAAGGTATTAGTTCATTGAGAAACACTGCAAGAATAATTTGCTCAAGTTTTTTAATGAGAAGCTTCCATCCAGTGTGTGTTAATGTGTTTGATGATTTTTGTGGAACGTTGTTCAACTTGAATGCAATAATTTTTTGTACAATAAATGAAAATCTGGCACAAGGTAACCTTTCGGGTTATATGGTGTAGATCAACAAAACGTGTCGCATATGAGAGGAGAAGACATATTTCCAGTAATTGAAGAATAGTCGTAAGATTGATTTTCTTTGATTTGTCGTGCTGGGAAATTTTAGAGGTTCGACATTTTTTGGATGTAATGCATTTTGAAAATAATGTATGTGTGAGTTTCATTTTCACATTACTTAACACTCCGAGAAGATGAAGGATATCTTGAATGCGATGAAGGATTTGGTTGAGCTCGACATTCGATCGGATCTAGTGTCAGGAGTGAGAGGGAAGCTAATATATCTGCATTTTGCCCCTAACAATCTGTTAGTCAATAAGAGGAGATCGGCATCTAGGTGTATTCAAGGAAAGAAGGTACCATCTTGCTACTCTACTAATGATGGAGATCCTGAAATGACTACCACCATAAATGAAGACATTCCACGTCTTGATCAAACATTCAAGGGTTTTGTTCGTGATCCTCTAAGTGACA
>JAULKM010078726.1:0-11672 GCA_032355605.1 Rubia tinctorum
CAGGTGTTTGATTATGGATGATATCTTCTTCCGAACACTTAGAGTGAGCTCCAAAAAAGGATTGTGGCCATCCTATAGAAGCAAATAATCACTCACGCCTCCCAATATAGTGAACATAGCTTCACAATCTAAGGTTAAATTTATTACCTTCTCCAATTTTAAACGGGTGGCTGAGTTAACCGGAAAAAGCTGCAAAGTAATCTTTGGAGGAGTAGTAGCATCATCTCCATTGCTTATCCCCAAATCCTTCACTCCAGTTGTATTTATACAAGATTGCCCTTCGTGCCAAATATTTTCCCCAGCTGATTGTCTCGTCTTAGAGGGCTTCTCCATCGTACCATTTTTGGGTAGGCTTGACTTAATTTCCCCTGAAAAGAAGGTTCAACGACAAAATAAGTTACTCTCCCTACCTTTATTGTTATGGTGGAAAGGGAGAACACACGTGAAATCAGTAAAATGTGAAAGATTAGCAGATATACATATACCTATCACATTTAGATACACAGAAAAACAAGAATGCACAAACTCATCGCACTGAAACATGCTGCAGTAACTAAACTTATCCCAATTCTTTTAGCATATAAAATCTCACCCACGGGTTTTTTACGCCGATTGGCGCAACTCTTATCGATTTGATTCCCCTTCAGAGAGACCCCCAGTGCCTTTATCTTCCGCTGCTCTGAAGATTTCATCTCGGCTTCATGAACCGCTTTGACTCGGTAATTCATAGAATAAAAGATTGGGGAAACGACCTAGGGTTTTTGCATCAAACCTCCGGGGTCCGATTGAAAATGTCGGAGATGGGGCGGGAACAATTTTGGGCCAAACAGCTTTTCATTTTGAATTACCTTCAATTTGTTTTTCAGGTGCGGATGTACCTACCAATGGTTCCACGCCACGTCAGAATTCGTGGATAGCTCAGTGTATTTTACTTTCCTAATACGTAGATAAATGTAAAAAACGAATTTTAAAATAAACAAAAAATAAAAATAAAAGTTTCTATAAATTGCACACTCATCCCCGGCTGTCCTTCCGTCGCTTCGCCGCCACGTCACCGCCGCTTCGCCGCCACGTCGCCGCCGCCATCTCGTCACCGTCACCTTGCCGCCGCCACCACCTCACCACCGTCGGCCATCACCGCCACCTGCGCCACTGTGGCCGCTGTACCTACTCACTCTAACATTGTCGCTGTCCGGAGGGAGGGAGAATGACCGGTCGGTGGGAGGGAGAAGAAACAGGCCGGTGGGAGGGAGAAATGACCGGCCGGTGAAAGGGAGAAGAAACCGGCCGGTGGAAAGGAGAAGAAACAGGCCTGTGAGGAGGAGAAGAAATGACCGTTGAGGAGGAGATGAGACTAGCCGGGGGAGGGGAGAACGGGTCGGCCGGGGGAGGGAGAAAGGATCGACCGGTCCGAAGGAGAAGGGACCGGGCGGGGAGGGAGGGAGAACGGGAGCTGAGAGGAAGAACGGTCGGCTCGCAGGGAGAACGGGAGAAGAGAACCAGGCGAAAGGAGGGGGTAACGCGAGCATGCACCTCACGCGGCGCGTGCATCTCACACGCGAGCCACTTTACAGGCGTGCAATTTAAACGCGTGTGACGGCTGGCTGAGCGAGGCGGGGGGAAGACGCGGGGAAGAAGCAGGGAAGACGCGGGGGAATACGCGGGGAAGACGGCAGGAGGGAAATGGGGCCGGAGGGAACGCGGGCGGAGGGAAAGGGGTCGGCGGTAGGGCGGGGTGAAAAGCGGGCGGGCGAAGGGAAGAGCGGGGAAGATGGCCAGGTGGCGGTGCGGGGAAGATGGCGGGGCGGGGAAGTTGGCCAGGAGAAGGGGCGGGGCGGGCGGTTGGCCACTGGAAAACACCACCACCGCGGCGGTGACGCCGGTTATGAAATTTTCGTCGGTGGCAGCGGTTCTGAAATTTCTGATGGCGATGTCGGCGACGACGGCGGGTCTGAACCAATTCCGGCAGCACCCTCTTTTTTATTTTTTATTTTATTAAATTTAAGTTTTAAATTTAATTCAAAATACATATTATATTAAATACATACAAATACATGGTGTAATACTGTAAAATACAGGGCGTGATATAGTTATCCACCTTGAAAATTCACCCGCAAACTCGCCCAATCATCCCTTGAGTCCAGACAACAGTTTCTTTTAACTGTTTATCATCGGATTGAAGACATTTATGCAATAGCTCCATATAGAAAGCACTATCTTACAGAAAGAATTTTTTCATGTTATTACATTGTGTGTTAAAATATAACTTTATACAATTCAGTGAATTTAAAAACGCCCAAATTTTCTCAACAAAATTTATATAGCCAATTTGATAGCATAAGAATATAACGGTACTTCCTGTGTTCATGAAGTTACATAATGTGTATATCATAGTAATTTGTGTGTTCATGTCGTTACTTCCTGCTTTTAAATGTAATTTACGAAATCTAAACCATACATGTATGTTTTGTAAAATACCATTAGATTGCCATAGAGGGAGTAGTCTTCCTTCATCATTGAGTTTTCCAAAACAATGTTATTAGTCTTCCACTATAATCGAATTTAACTCTGAAGAAAAAATCTTCCTCTTCGATACTCTTCTGTGACAGTCTTTCAATTACTTTGTGAGCATCGCCTCCTTCGATCTCCTTCATGTGCAACTTTTTCATGTAGTTTGGATGATCATTAATCTTGTGTCCAATATTCTGAATATCACCAACTTCAAAATCAATAAACTTGAATCCATGGTTAGGTTTTGATCCCGCGCCTTTCATTCCTTCTACAGATTTCCCTTTTTCCTCTGTAATTCTCCTTTCACTTTTTTCAAATACTTCATTTGACTCGAGTGAAAAGATTATTGGGATTGGTCACATGATGCAAAACTTCACAGGTTCTATCTTTGAATTTAACCTGAATTCCAGCTTTGCATCCTGTTCTCGTAACCACATTTTTATGTGTTTTTCTTCTTTTCTTCTCAAAGGCCAATTTAATGATCTTGTTGATGGAAGGTGTGTTGGGTGTTTCATTCTTCACTTTTGTGTTTCCTTGAGATGATCAGACAAAATACTTCTCTATGATGGTTCTGTCTTTTTTACCTCTATGTGTTGAAGATCACACCAAAATCCAAATGCATTTGAGTGTTTTTAATAAGAATCATGAAATCCTGATAGTATTTTTTCTCTCAAACATGTGAAACAATCTGTGACATCAACTTTCGATAGGTCGCTTAAATAGGTATCAAAATTTAGTCCTGCAAATATGTATCCTTTCATTAACTCATTACATCAACTATTTTTTGTTAGTTCGTGTATTTTACAATTTGGTTCGGCCTTTATAAACAATTATTTAGTCACTGATAAATATTGACTGAGAGGTACAATATCAAAAAAATGAAAACAAATCCAACTAACTGATTTTCAGACCTTCAGCATTACAATAGATCATGTATTTATTAAGTGACTTTGTGTTTTTAACATATTACTTATTAGGCTAAAGTAAATTTTAAAATATAAAAATATTCTTAAAAAATGCATGTTATTGAATTCTAGATATTGACGAATCATCTAACAAAGTTCGATCATGTTACTTCATGTGTTAATGCAGTTACATCATTTATTAAGTATGTTACGATATATGTTCCAGAAAATTTGAAAACAGCTTCATTTTCTCAAAAAATAGCATATATCCAAATTTTAGACCTTGGAGAATTGTCCATAACAATAATAGCACGTTACTTCATGTGTTCATGCAGTTAAATCCAGTGTTCATCATATTACATCATACGTTTCAGAAAATTAAAAAACACCTACATTTTCCCAATAATTTTCATATGGATAAATTTTAGACCTTGGGGAACTATCCATAAAAATAATATCACGTTACTTCAAGTGTTCATGCACTTACATCCAGTGTTCATCATAATACTTCATACGTTTTAGAAAATTAAAAAAACACCTAAATTTTCTTCACAACATGCTTATAATTCAATTCCAGATCTAGCAAAAATGAATTTCACAATATAAAAACTTTACTTCATGAGTTCATGCAATTACTTCATGCATTTATAAGTATATACGCAATCAAAACCAAACCTGGATGTAAACTTGTTGATTTTTTAGATTGAATATCTTCATTGCTTTCTTCTTTATACAAAATAATTTCATTACCTTTAATTGCTTCATTTTCCACAGTTTATAAAAACAACACCTTAGATCGTAGATTCAATCGTTAATTTCAATAATTTTGGTATTGTTGATGAAAACATAGATTTGAAACTGTAAGTTTCATATTACCTCGATGGTTTCACCGTAGCAGATTGTAGAATCTTCAAATTAACGGTTCATACCAGATGAATGGACAAAAATGTTGTTTATGGTGTAAATCCAAAGTAATTCCAATGCAAATCCATCGCACATCCGGTGAAAAAATGCAGATCAACAAACATGAGCTCAATCAGTTGATTTGACAGATTTGATATGCAGTGTTTCCATCGGTGATTTACGATGTTAAATCCGGTTTTCATGAACTTCAAATTGTTGAGTTTGATCGGATTGAATTTTATAGGGATTTAAATTCCTTGATTTTTGGGATTTTATTTCCAAAAATGGCAGTTGTTTGTGCTCCGTATTTTTTATTGTATTTTTTATAACCCAAAATTGGAACCAGTTTTCTTCAGCCCACATTTCCTAATTTTTTTTTTCAATTTGGTCCCATTTTTTTAGCCCCACTCCAATAATTGCAGCTTGGTACCTCGTCTCACAATTTGCTATGGTTAGGCGGTCTCACATGAGATATTCTCTATGTTTAAATGTACAACAATTGGGTAAAACAATTCATTATTTTCATGACAAAGTAATACATTTGAAGGGAATTTCACTGTAAAAAAATAGTAATGGAACATGACAGTGGAGAGATGGGTGGCAAGAAACGATTCTATTTTGGGAGGTACAAGATTTTTAACACATGGATATGATGTTGGTAATGAAGGAATATGGCGTCAAATATTCATGGACCATACTCCGTTTTATATTCTCATCCCTATAATATAACAAATGGCCAATTAGAGTATTAAATATGTGATCTTAATATATCCTGCACGTTGTGCCATGTCTATCATAAGTGGAATTTTTATGGTGGAATTTTCCAATTTCCTAAAAGAAATTTATTAAATACTGTGTCATTATTAAATTTATGATCTTCGGTCATTTTTAAAAATAATATTAATGAAACAGTCTTGTTGTCTAATGATGTTTAGAAACAAAATTTTGGTGCATCTCATAAACTAGAAGGATCCCATGGCGTTTTAGTAATACCTAAATATTATAAAAAAGAATTAAGAGTAATAAAACTAAACAAGACAAACGATAAAAAAAATATTAATCGAGAATAAAAATTTATGAATGTAATATCTAATTTGAAGAAGAAGCCAAAACTGTAAATGATTTAATACATTTAGTTAGTTATTCATATGAAATGTAGGCACGTGAGTACGTGCAACGTCGTGCTGGGCACGTACCAAACTTACATATACTTGACAATGTTTAATTTGTTCTCTTTTCATCTTAGATATATTTCTCCAACACCCTTTCCTTATATTATTAATTTAATTTTAGGACTACTGTTACGGTTAGGGTTAGGGCTAAAATTCTCTAAAATTCATGAGAAGAGTAGTTTCCCCAGGGATTAGCCTTCGGAGGGAGAAAATGAAAATGACAAGCAAGCTGAGGAAGATGGTGTTGAGGAGTATTCCAAGAAGAATAAAATATATGTGCCAACTCAGAAGAAACTAGTGACTGTTATGATTGATTCCATCCCCGGAGACGGGAATATCCAAGAAGAAGAAGCTCAACGAGAGTTGGCTTCATGGAATGACTCCACCCTGCCATTGAAGTTCGGGTTCAAGGATGAGAATCCAAAACTAGTAGTCGAGACTGGTGCTACACTTGACGTTGAAGCCTTGTTCGAGGAGAGTGGGTTGAATGAAGGCATGTTTGGAGACGAGAGTTATTGTAAGGTTTGCTTCTTTACACTCTTCTCAGTTCTCAGTATATAATCATTCCTCACTTGCTATTCCTTTAAAATTTCATCACTATACAAATTGTACATGTGTTGTACATGAGGAACAGAGTGAAGAAGAGGTAGCGGCTGCAGCAGAGCAAAAGGAGCCTCCTTTTGTGCAATATATATTGGATTAAATAACAGGGCCGGCCCAAACCCAGTGTGGCCTGGGCGACAGCACAATGGCCAAAAATTGGGAGGGCCCAAAAATTTAAAAATCTAACATTATACTGGAAGGGTCCGGTTTTCCTTACTCTCTTTTGTGCAATATATATTGGATTCAAAAATTTATGTGTTGCATGTTTTCTTCCCCTTATACCATTCAAACTCATCAACTCATATGCTTAGTTTTTTCATTCTTTCCTTTTTATTATTTTAAGTCAAATTAAATATCACAATGTCTTATTTTACACCGACTACCCGTTAGATAGGGTTATTTTGTAATTGAAATAACCAATTGCATGATATTATGTTTATTTTTATTCATAGCAACGTGGTTTCTATAAATTTGAAAAGATTCTAAGATGTATCGTAATTTATTAAAAAAAATATTTTGATCCTAACAACTGGTTGAAACAAGGTTTTTCATGGTTGGTCTAACTGTTAATCGGTCTAGCATGAGACTTTCTCAAATAAATATATGTTATTAATTATTGCTCATAAAATATTTTTTACACATTTTTAAATATTATTTTATTAATTGAACAAAAATATATATTCCTCTTTGATTTTTAATAAATAAATTATTTATAATAATTTTATTTGTTTTTTACTTCCCAAATTTGTTTGAAATTTTTTGTGTAAGTTGTCATCCTGACATATATTATCCTCTCGTCGTCTAAGTATAAGTTGAAGTGAAAGGAGTTTATACATAAAAAATGTTGTAAATAAATTTTGAAATGCAAAATATGTTTTTAAAAGTCTGTATATTAAAGATTCCCTTTTCAAAAAATAAGTTTGAAATGAAATGTGTATATTTTAGGGGCCCAATTTTTTTATTTTGTCCCAGGCCTCGGATGAGTTTAGACTTGCCCTGTTAAATAAGATATGTATTATAAAAGTTTTCTATGAAACAATTTTTTTTAAAAAATACTAAAGTAAATGCAACTTAAAAACTTTGATTAAAATCCTTCATTTAGTAGTTTTTGTGCATAGTGGGTCCTTAAAATGTGCATGTGTGATGTATGTGTGTGCATTTGTGGTTTAAAAAAGAAAATTGGTAAATTCCACCACAATGTACTCTCTCATTTTTAGTATTAGTGACACACTTTCCTTTTTTTGGTTGTTTCATCCACTCATTGCATTTTATTAATTTTTAAACTCAACATTATCCACTCATTTTATTCATCATAAATGTGATAAATTAAGGATGTCAATATTAGAGTGGAATGGAGGTTGTATTCATATTTGTTGTAAAGAGCACAAAAAATACTCAAACATCATACCAGAGAATAAACAGTACTGAAAAATTTGCGAAATATGAAATAAATGATTGGATTCTGTAGATTATTAAATGATAAAAAATATATACACAGAAAAGATGAACATTTACTTTAAAGAAGTGTTGTGGATCACTTTTGTGATTGTAGGAATTATGATATCTGATTTATAGTAGCAAAAACTTTAAGTGCATGCATGCGAGTACGTGCAATATCGTGCAGGACACGTACCGAACATGCATTCTCAATGATAAAGATCCTGCCAACTCGACGACAAACATGATGTCCTAACAGCATCTTTCGAGGGTAAAAACAATAGAATGTAACTGAAGATACCGTCCGTAAAGTCGCTAAGTCTATCTGGCTCTTCAGGCACAACATATCTGGCAACCAAAAATGGTGATCACCAGCACCAACCATCTACAAAATAAAACCAAATAAATGAACCCCCAAAAAAGTTCATCACAGTAAGCACATATCATAGGGAAACTAGCTACAAGAAAAGAATGAAATGAATCATGATTGTAACATCACAAACGAAATTCGGAGTCAGTATCAAAGTATTGGCAAACTAAAACAAAATAGAACCCCAAAAGAGCTCATCAATCACAAACTCATAGTTTTTAATTGGACGCACGTACAAATAACAGAGAAGTTATAATTTCCGCCAAAATGTTAATCAAAACTTGTAATCAATGTAAACGAACAAGGAATAATCAACGAATCAAACGAATGAACTGAAAAAGAAAAAAATTAATCGCACGATATAATCATCACCTACATGTTGTCAAGGTCTTCCACCAAACTTTGTGCATTATTGAGAGTTGATGAAATGTAAGAAAGAGAAGCAACACGGTCTAATAGCACAATGTTATTCGAAAGCATTTGGGAAGCAGAGTCATTGTGACAAGTAGGCAGCTCATGAAATAACATTCTCTATCTGTGAAAGTATATTTTTTCTTATTTTCTTTGTAGAATTTCTTATTTTCTGTGAATTGGGATCCATTGATTTGCATTAATTTCTTGGCAGACTTGCAGTCTAAGAAAAAGGATGAGGAGACGTAAGAACCCAATTTTCATATAATTTTCTAATTCCTCTTTCATTACATATTTACATAATAACTTGAAAAGTGTGTAATATTATTATAATTTTAAATTTGATAAAAAATTAACACATAGCAATGTATTATACTACAAAAAAATTCAAAGCATGAACGAAAAATGCATTCACGAAACTTAAAATTCCTCACCAACTTAAAATTCCTCACCGTAATTTCAAACCCTAATCACTAGAAAAGGATCACTTCTTCAAATTCCTCACCAACTTAAAAGCTAATAATTTATATTCTCCAACCTCCAGTATGTACAATGATCAAGAAACACAGTGGGGAAATATAAAAACCACAAATTATAGTACAAGCACAAACACAACGGACATGCACGTTATTTGCGCACACACAAAATGATATACAATGTCTTTGTTGCATAATACAGTAATAGTTTCACCAAAAATATTCCAACTTTTCAAGTTTGAAGCAAGTTAATGAATCCCAATCGATTCTTCATACCTGAAAGGAAACCCAAAAAAATAATTGTGTAAGTGTTATTAAGGAAAGAGACATGTCTTATGCTGTGAACATGGTCAATCAGTATATTGCGTTCCGTCATTTCTTATGATGTGAACACGGTCAATCAGTATATGCAGTCTCCTACTGATGACCATTACCAAGCTATCACTCAAATTCTGCGTTACGTCTGTGGTACAATGCACTATGGACTTCAGTTCCACAAGAATTCTTCCACTTTGCCGGTTTTTGGTTATTCTGATGCTGATTGGGCTCGTTGTATCGAGACTCGTAGGTCTACTTATGGTTATACCATTTTCTTGGTGGAAACCTGGTTTCACGTAGTGCTAAGAAGCAACCTACAGTCTCTCGTTCTATTTCAGAATCAGAATATCGGGCTATGGCTAACATTGCTGCGGAATTAGCTTGGTTGATGAATTTATTCCGCGATTTGCGCGTGATTGCTGGTGCCCCACCTATTTTGCTGTGTGATAATAATAGTGCTCTCTTTCTTGCTCAGAATTCATTTTTACATAAGAGAGTCAAGCACATTGATATTGATTATCATTTTTTGTGTGAGATGGTGTCTTCTGGCAAGCTCAAGGTTGCTTATGTTCCTACTGATCAACAGCTTGCTGACATCTTTACAAAGGGTTTACCTCGTCATCAGTTTGAGTTTCTAAAGTCCAAGCTTTGCGTCGCGACAAATCTCACGCTTCGCTTGAGGGGGTAATAGAATATTAAATGAATTATAATCAGGTTAAGAAAGGAATATCCTTTCTTATTGGTTTTGTATAAATCATTTTCCATATCTAATTATGTCTTGTATACCCTTTGTACTCAGTATATATATGAATACACACAACCACAAATGGGTTTTACATTCTATCAGGTATGTAGACCACTGATACTGTAAGTAAACTATGAATCAAGGAACCAAAAGTTGCGCCAGGTTGACGATAGGATCAGTGATTTACCCGATTCCATTTTGCTACACATACTGTCGTTTCTTTCGACCCTATTTGTTGTGAAAACTTGCATCTTGTCAAAACAATGGAAACTTCTTTGGACCTCTCTCCCCTGCCTTAGTTTTCTTTGTGACTATGAAGCAGAGGGACCAAACTTTTTCAGTTTTGTTAAAAAGGTATTGCATGAAAACGACTGTCCTTGGATTCATAAGTTTAGGGTAGAGTACGGTGGGTTGTGGAGGGATCAATCAGAGGGTGAACCATGAATTATGGAAGCAATTACTCGAAAGGTTAGCGAAATCAATCTTATTATCTCAAGAATGAGGTTCAAATTTCCTCAACTTTCATTCACTTGTGAAACCCTAGTTGTCCTTAAGTTGAGTGGAGGGATAGCGATTAGGGTTCCAACCTCGGCATGCCTTCCCAATTTGAAAACCCTAGCTTTTCGTTCTATCATATTTTGTGATGACGAATCTGCTACTAAGCTCATTACCTGCTGTCCTAAGCTCGAGAATCTGTCCATGTGGAGGGTTGTGTGGTTAGCTGGAGTGAAAAGGTTAGAAGAAAGCATGAAAGTGTCTATACATGCAACAAAATTGAAGTGTCTCGGGATGGATTTTCATGTAAGAATGTACAATCAAGAATACAACATAAATGCTCCATCCCTCGAGTATCTTGATATCAAATGTCATAGTTATTCTGGTGTTTCCCTGTCTCTTACAAACGTTGGCTGTGTGAAGAAAGCAAATGTTTGTTGGACACTGCACGATGCTCGTCAATCTTCAGTAAAGTGGTTTGAGGCATTCAACAATCTCAAGTTTCTTTCTTTATCATACGAATATCAGAGTTATGGACACTCTATGGTAGAGTCTGCAACCTGAACTTATCAAGTTGTTGATGTAACAATTGATGCTTTTAAAGAGAGATAGAATGACTTACTGATCTTCTGACTATGAAATGAATTTGTATTCTGATGTTTGCTACTCATGGAATATTATTTTATTTCCTTTTGTAGGCCTTCGATCTGCTGCAACCAGGGCTTGAGGTAGTAAACCTTTTCAACCTAACCCATATGACAGTGGACTTTCGAAGTCCTTGAAGCTCAATGCTTCCATACCTTTTCCTATGCTTCCCAAACTTACAAGTCTTGAAATTAGTACGTGAGGCTGATCTCCATCTCTTATTGTTATATTTGGATCTTTAATTTTGTTTCTATGTGTCTTCTGACTTAACATTTTTTTCTTGTCTCGCGGAAATAGGAGAAATGTTCTTTCAAGTCTTAGAAATTTTCGTCCATATATCATGGTACAGCTTCTACCACCGAATTTATTGTCAAAACTTAGAGTGGTTGAAATAGAAGATTTCTGGGACAGTATGTATGACCTTGACATGTTGAAGTACATATTGGAGAATGGTATAGCTTTAGAGATAGTACGTGAAAGAATGATTTCCCGTGATCAATCATATTATTGAGTGGTGCAAATATATAGAAGATTATAATGAAGAGTTTGTAGAGAAGAAGAGTTCTAAGACTACTCTACTCTTCTATATGACTTAGTCTAACACCCCCCCCCCTCAAGCGAAGCGTCGGATGCTCGCCGACGCACAGCTTGGATCTGAAGAACTCGAACAGCGGACGAGAG
>JAULKM010078735.1:0-11672 GCA_032355605.1 Rubia tinctorum
GTAAAATCTGAAAGTGCAATTATAACCCTAATATTTGATCGAAAGTGCCAATATAACCCTGGAGACCATAATTTGGCTAGAATTACGTGAATGGACTATTATACCCATGTTTTAAAAAAACAAAAATCAAAAAAATTAAAACTCTATATTACCTTCTTCAGAAAACGAAATTTAGCCAACATTTCTATCCTTCCTTGGGCGCGCTGCTGCTTCTTCCTCCAGCGACGTTACTTCTTCCTCCGGCGACATTGCTTCTTCCCCGACGACAACCTTTTTATCTTCCTCCTAGCGTCGCTGCTCCTTCCTATAGTGACACCACAACATCGGTAACCTAATTTGGCAGTTTTCCCCAGATCTCGTGGCTCTTGGCAACTCGGATCGACATGACCACCCGCTGCTTGGTGCCTTCAATGTCGGCCTCGTAAGCTCGCCGGAGCCCCTCGTTATCGGCATTCGATTTCACCTATTTGTAGTCCCTACAAGCTCTCGCTTCTTCTCCGCATAATGTTTTAATTTCTGAGATATACAGTATATCATGTTTAATTTCTGGGATATACAGGCTCTGCTCTCGCTTCTTCTCCGCATAATGTTTTAATTTCTGAGATATACAGTATATCATGTTTAATTTCTGAGATATACAGGCTCTTCACTTGTTGCGGTGCGATTGTGATATTGGAAACATCGCGGTTCTGGTTTTCGAAAAGAAGAAGAATAAGAATCAGAGGGGTGTTTTTGTCATTAAACCTTTATTTTTAAGAGCAGGGGTATTTTAGTCTTTTTAGAATAGGTCAATGCCGGAAAATACCAAGTCAATGCCGGAATAGTGTCAAAAGGTTATATCGGCACATTTGATAAAAATATTTGGGTTATAATTGCACTTTCAGATTATACATGGTTATATTGGCACTTTTGAAAAATAATAGGGTCATATTTGTATTTTACTAATAGGACCGATCTTTACATGGCCTAACCGGTTCTTTTGAACAAGGCCTCAAAATTTTTGGGGCCCCAAAATTGTATTATTTGTTATTATATACTTATATATAATTTATTTTTAGAAAATTAAACTTAATCCTTCTAGAAGTCTTTTTCCTTTCTCGTTCCGACTTCTCAGTTCAATACCTTTGCACGCTTATTATTGATTTTTTTTCGACCAAATCATTCAATTTCTTTTCCAGTTTCCAACTCTACATTCAATTTCGTCAATTTTCTCCCCCTATAATCACTCCCTTTTCGTGAATCTCGGCTACCAATTATGTTAATGTATTTAAGGGCCTCCTCACTTTTTAAATTTTGCACAGGGCCTCCAAATTGTCAGAGACGGCCCTGATAACTAAGATAAAAATACTTAGTAATATAAAACCTTTGGTATAGCCACCACACCTTAATTTTCAAGATTGGTTTATGTTGGGGATTTTAATCTCGACCTTCACCTTGTCAAAAATTAAAAATCACTCATTTACTTCCAGGACAAGACACAGTCTATAATCAAAAGAACAAACACACAAATTTTAACGTGGTACCCAAACAGGAAAAAACAACGGGAATCAAACAATTCCAATCCACTAGAAATTTGAAAGAGTCTTACAAAGTACGATACTATCTTTCAACATACAATGTCTCAAAGTCGCTCAATCTATCGACTGTCTACCAAACTATCAAACAAACTCTAACCAAATCCCTTCTTCACCATAGTTAAGGAGGAAAAAACACTTCACGAGTTTCTCCTCTCTGACTTTCTCTTAGGTGGTGGCTTTTGGCAATAGTACAAACACCTTCTATTTATACTAAAAACCTTAAACCATATATCAAATCCTATTGGGCCTTCTAGGCCATTAAGGATTAAACCCTAAACCAATACTAACTATATTTTGACTTTGAGGAGGCATCCCAACAGTTTATAAATAATAATGCAAACTAACAATTATCAAATATGAATTAATATGCAAACTAAAAAGGCAAAATCTTGGGATATACGGTCTTTCCATAAGATTATGGAAATACAGGGTTTAGTTACAATAATAAAAAGGTAAAATATTTTAGTTGCAATATTAAAATTTTATTATGTAGTATGCAGTAGTTATAAGTTTTATGACCCGATTAATGCAATCCGAAAATTTTATCTTCATTTCTTCTAATTTGCAGTTTAAACATTGGTCTTTCTATGACTTATGGAAAGACCGTATTTTAAGAGACGGGCTCTATGATATATAAAAATCTAGAAAATATATGAAGATGTAATCATTTAGAGACGGACTCAATGATATATAAAAATCTAGAAAAAATATATAAATGTAATCATTTCAAACAACTCATATTAGTTAAACATCGATTCTCGGTGCAAAAGATGAATCAATTCCTATATATCTACAATTATAAGACGACATATATTTGCAAAATTCTCCCAACTCTTTTTTTATAGTTGATTAATATATAATTAAACAACTACTCCCCTTATCAAAATGTTCCCGAAAGTATTTGCTAAACCAGATATACGTCTCAATAACATTAAGACTAAAAAGAACTTGATACGACAATTACCCAAAAATTTGCAAGTAGTAACACACATAATTGTTCTCTATCTTGTTATTATGATTGGTATTAGTTATCTATTTTTTGCAAGAATTAACTATTTACTAAACATTTCCAACGATTATGTATTGGTGGAATTAGTTAAATGCTAACAATATTCAATTTCACAAGACTTCAACACAACATTATGCTAACAATATTCAATTTGGCAAGACTTCAACACATCAAGAATGAATTAAACCATGAACAATTAAGAACACATGATAATTAATTATCATGAATTATAAGTAAATGCAAATTATTCCATGCCGATATATGAATTAGTTACGCGTGATAGTTACGCGTAATAATATAATAATAAAACACCCTTCACCTAATAAAATAATTGAGAAAATAAGATAATCATACCGTGAATGATGGGTAGTGCAAGAGAATACCATTTGTTAGACCTATCAATGGTTAGGCCAATTATAAAAAAACTCATTTTAAATAATTCACGTTAAATTATAACTATTTATATGTTGAGATTCATTATTAAAATATTTTCATAATTACAAGTAGCTCACTGTGATGAATTAAATTGAATATAAATTCATTTTATACAAAGTCTCACACAATTTTATGGTGAAACTAGGGTTATCTTAGATATTAAATTAGTTATAAGGATCAATATGAAATTATCATATAGTATATATTATGTTTTAATTCTTTTAGATTTCATTTTTCTTCCTCTCTCCGGAAGGTTCTTCCTTAACCCCCAAAACTTTTCTCTCAACCCTAACGTCGATTCAAACCGTTTTCTTTTCTTCAATAGGTGATTTCACCATGGAATCACGTTAAATTTTGTCAATCTGGTGCTTTGGAGGTAAGATCTCCAATTTGTAGTTAGTTTTTTTTTTGTTTTTTCACTTTTTTTGGTGAATTCTGGAGCTCCAGTGTTTCTCCGGTCATGAGGTGGTTGTGTTGTTTGTGTGGTGTTACCTTCGGTCTTTTTGCGACGTTATCTCATTTTTTTGGGTATTTTGCATATTTCATTCAAAAATATCACAAAAAATAAAGGTTAGAAAGAGATTGGTAGTGTTTGTTTGGATAATATTGAATACACCAAGAATGAAGTTCAAACAAGACTATCGGTGGATGATCCAAATGTTTTGGAAGTGATTTTCTATTTTTTCTCGTTTTATGCATTTATTTAGGGTTTTACGTTGTATGCTCTTTTTTCTGGTTTGTTTAGGTCTTACTGATGAATCTCTGAATGTTTAATTTGTTTCTTAGATTTCTCTGTTTTATGTAGGTTTAAATTAAGTTTTTGTTTAATCTAGAATTTAGTTAGGGTTTGATTAGATTCTCATTTATTTTTAAGCTTAATAATTTTGTGCTTAATGAATGTTATGTACCCTGTTTTGTTTATGTTTAGTTATATTTTGTACTCAGTTTTGTTTGTACTTGAGTTGAGTTACATAGTCTGTTTTAGTGATTTCTTTTTAGTGATTTTGTGTTTATGTTTGAGTTGAGGTACATAGTTTGTTACATATGTCTGATCTCTTTATCTTGCATGAGCCACGAGGGTGGAATCTGAATCAACAAGATTGAAAAGCAAACCATAATGTGTGGTAGTTTCTACAACCACAGTAAATAAAACTGGAAAATATTGGATCAGTTAGTTTGTTTATATGCTTAGTCTAGTTATTTATGTGATTTTGTTGCAGTTGTAATGTGAATCTTTATTATGTTGTACATGCATTTTTAATTTATGGTTTTATATGTTGCTTTGTAGATTAGTTATTGGCAGCTTTAAATCCTTCTTTTTCATGAATTGAGATCTTTATATGCACAGTATATAGTTAGGTAAGTGTATATGTTTACGTTTGTATCTGTTCTTTTATTTGTATAATTTCTTTTGAATTTAGATGAATTTACTGAACTGAGAAAGTCCAGTCGATGGGGCTGAAATATTGGGCATTTCCCAGTCAAATGAAGCTGATATTAAAGATATCTGAATCAGTCGCAACCTTAAAGTTTTGGTCAAATGAGCATGTTTTATCCATTCTTGACAGTTGTGTCAATAGTTTGTTGATGAAGAAGCCGCCCCATAATTTCTCATCTTTCCACACATTTTGATTGATGAAGATATGGCTATCATTCCAGGAATATCAACGGTAGTGGAGTCTCAAACAAAAGGAAGGTCCTACGAAGAAGAAACAAAAGTAAAAAAACTAGATTGAATTTATTTATGTAATTGATTGATGTGGTTTAGATGTTATTGAATGAGGGATAATTTAGAAATTCAAAATGTATTAGGATGTTGATTTTTTTTATTGTTGAATTATTACTTGTAGTTTTTGTATGGCAAGTTCGGTTATTTAAAGGTTTAATTTGGATATTACAAGTTTGATAGTTTTGTCAAAGCAATGTCGGTTAAGGTGGTTTAGTTTGAGCCTTTGAAATTTAAATTTCTTACAGTATGGTTAGTTCATGTATCTTTTCCTTTAGCTCAATGATTAGAAACATCAGTTTACATATATTGTTGGTTGGAGTTTACTGATTTTATTTGCATATTAGTGTTAAATTATGAATTGTTATTTTTATGTTACAAGTTCTGGATGTGATTAGTTTGATGGTTTAACTCTTTAACTCGATTACTTAAATGTTTATTATGGATATTACAAGTGTAATAATTTTGTTAGAGCAATATCATTTGAGTTGGGTTAGTTTGGGTTCATTATATTTTAAATTTCTTACTATATCTTTAGTTCATGTGTATATGTCTTTAGTTCACATATTAGAACCTTTAGTTTAAGTATATTGTTGGTTGGAGTTTAATGATTAGAACATTTATTTACTAATTTATAATTCAACTATCGTTGACTTTCACTTTAGTTGAAATTTTTAGAACATTAGACGAACAATTTATAGTATTAACTATAGTGTTTACAGAATGTCTATAAAATAATGCTCCAATTTTAATACTCCCTCCGTCCTAGTTTAAATTGCATGACAATCATTATCCCGCTATTCAAGAAACTTGTTTGACCATAAATATCTTCACCTACGTATAATAACAGTAGATAAAAATTTGATATTTAGAAACTACTTGTTATGGCGAATTCAACCATATCACATATGATAATATTGTTGCTCATAAATATAATAAAATGTGCAGTCAAACTTTGATAGAGAATAGTACCAAAAAATCAAGTGGCCCAAGTGGGCAATTTAATCTAGGACGGAAAGAGTAAATGGTTTAAGCACATAGTTCTAGATCACTTGCTGCTTTGGTATCTTTGTACGAAACTGTTTTGTCTTTGATTTCTTTCTTTGCTCTCATGCTTCAATTCTCATGCTTCTTCCTTGCCTTTGATGGTTTCGTTTTTTTACCTTTTTGTGTTGACAATCACACTCCAAATCCCAATGCATTTGACTGTTTTAAGTACCCAATATTTTTTTTGCTCTCAAACCTATAAAGCAATATGTGACATCTACTTTCAATAAGTCGCTCAAAGTGGGGTCAAAATCGATTCCTGCATATATGTATCAATTATAAAATACTAGTAATATATACAAACGCATTACATCAGTTGTTTGTGTTGTTTTTTCGCACATTCGAGGGTTTTAGTTCAGTTATTCTAACCAGTAATCTAGATATTGACCAATATGTACACACATTAATTCCTGTGGTTAACCGTTTGCATCGTGTATATATCAAGTTACTTCAGACATTTCAAAAAAAATTAAGATATCAAACTCTTCATAACAACATTCATCTAATAAAATAAAGACTTTGATGATTGATTTAGAAATATATAAACACATTAGTTCACGCATTTAAACAGGTTCATCAGGTACATAACATCTTATTTCAGGCGTTTCATAACAAAATTCATCTAAATGAAATATACACACTCAAAATTCATCTAGCAATATATAAACATATCACTTCATGTGTTTAGTGTATATATTATCTTATTGAGACGTTTCAGCAAAATATAAAATATAAAATTCTTCATAAAAACATCCATCTTATGAAATATCAACCCTTGATGAATCATCTAGCAAAATGTGAACACATTACTTCATGTGTTAATGTGTTTACAACGTGTATTTAACATATTACTTCATATGTTCCAACAAACTTTAAAATATCAAAATCTCCTTAACAATATTCATCTAATCAAATTCCAGACCTTGATGAATCATCTAACAAAATATGAACACATTACTTCATGTGATCACGAGGTTACATTGTGTACTTAGAATATTACTTTATACGCTCTAGCATATAAAAATACCAAAATTTTCTTAACAAATTGCACATAATCAAATTCCAGATCTTGACGAATCATCAAGCAAAATATTATCACAATACTTTATGCATTCATGCGTTTACATCGTGAGTTTAACATAATACTTCATACGTTCTGTAAAATTTAAAAACACCAAAATCTTCTTAACATAATGTATTTAACCGAATTTCAGACTTGGGGCGAATTGTTTAGCAGAATATGAACACGTTACTTGGTATGTTCATGCAGTTACACCGTGCATTAAACATATTACTTCACACATTCCAACAAACTTAAAATATAAAAATACTCTTAACAAAATACATCTTACCAAAAACAGTAAAGTAACTTAGAGGTTTTTTGGGTTTGACTGGATATTACAGGCGATTCATAGCTCACTTTGGAATTACATGTAAGCTCCACCATCAACTACTAAGAAAAGATGCATTTAAATGGAATAATGAAGCCACAAGAGCATTTGATCAGCTGAAGAAAACTATGACTTCAGCCTCCGTTTTGAGAATGCCAAACTTTAAGAATTGTTTATTATAGAAAAGGACGAATGTGCTGAAGGAATGGGTACTGTTTTAATGCAGGATCATAAGCCTATTGCTTTTCTAAATAAAGCATTTTTTCATAAGAATAAATGGCTCTCTACCTATGAGAAGGAATTATTAGCAGTGGTGATGGCAGTCGATAAATGGACACTATTTGGTCGAAAACCATTTCATAATTCGTACATACCATATGAGTCTTAAGTACTTGATTGAACAAAAACTGACACACATATTACAACATAAATGGGAGACAAAAATCTTGGGGATGATCTTTGAGATTCAGTATAAGCCAGGGTGGACTAATAGGGTTGTTGATGCTCAATCTCAGATGCCACATGAAGACACAAATCATGAGAAATGCAGGTTAGGCTTAAATTTTGAAATGGAGCTTGATGCAAATTTTCATATCTCTAAATTGTGTCTTGAAAAAGAATTGAGTTCCAAGCCTCAAAGTTTGGCTATTTCGAGCTAGGTGAATACTGGACATAATGTGACTATACATTTGGTCCATCAAAAGTAGGATTACAACCAAGCAAACTACAACGAAGAAAATATTCAGTTTTCATTAAATGAAGTGGATGGAAATGGTAAGAATAATGTGATATCTAAAGCAAAGATTGGAGGAATTCATAGGGGATCAGATCTTATTTTCAATTCGGTTGACCAATCTCAAGTTGAACAAGCTACATCAATTATATTGGAAGGAACTCAGAATGATCAGTATCAAACTGATAATGAAACAAATTTGGCAAATGAAGTTTTTGGTGGGAATGAAGAATTTTGCAGAGTTGGAGCTATTACAACGATGGTACCTAAATAGATAACTCAAATTGAACGCAGCTATGAAGAGGATCCTATCAGTCAAGAATTGATCATTGCTACACTTCTATTAGGAGAAAGCAATTTGAATGATGCTGAAGAATGCACTTATGTGAAGGGGATCTTGAGGAAACGTAATAAGAATTACGCGGGAACAACAAATAATGTTAAATGGGAGATTATGCGGGCAATGCACGCATCATCCGTGGGAGGACATTCAGGTCAATTCGTAACAATCAGTAGAATATTTATTTTTTTTCATTGGCCAAAATTGAAAGAAGAGGTGGTGGCTTTTATTAGGAGTTGTGATGTTTGTCAAAGAAACAAGGAGGGGCATTGCTTAACACTTGGTCTTTTACAGCCTATTCCTATACCTACACATCGGTGGACTCTAATCAGTATGAATTTTGTCAAAAAACTTCCGGATTATGAGGGGAAGAATGCAGTGCTGGTAGTAATTGACATGATTACAAAGTATGGTGATTTTATAGCTCTTTTAACATCCTTTTAATGCTCCTCACACAACTAAAGTATCTCACAATGAAATCTGTCGGTTGCATGGAATTCCAGAGACAATAATATCGGACAGGGATAGGTTGTTCACTAGTTCGTTTTGGAAGGAATTAATGGCACTCATGGGAGTTCAGTTGAAGTTCAGTTCAACATACCATCCCCAGACTGATGGCCAAACAGAAAGGCTAAATCAAGTGTTGGAGATTATTTGCGCTATTTTTTTGGTGATAAACCAGAGACCTGGAGCAGTTGGCTATCATCGGCGGAATGGTGGTACAATACTTCTCATCATTCAGGTATAAAAATGCACCATATGAAACATTATACAGTGTAAAACCTTTATCTGTACCTTTGGGAACATTTAGGGAGAGCCCATTTCCAGCAGCTGCCAATATAATGCACCAAAGACATCAGGTGAATCAGTTGTTGAAACAACATTTACATGAAGATCAAATAAGGATGAATTTTTTTGCTGACAAACGAAGATCAGAAAGGGTGCTGGAAGTAGGAGATTGGGTACTTTAAAAGCTACAAAAGTGTACAGACAAAACTCAGTTGTGCAAAGGGATTTAATGAAATTGGTTCCAAGTTTTATGGAACATACCAAGTTATGCAGAAGATCGGCGAGGTTGTATACAAGTTGAATCTGCCCAGTACTAGCCTTATACATCCTATACTCCTTGTTTCACTCCTTAAGAAATACATAGGAAATCATCCTCAACAACAAACAGATATTCCTGATCAGGATTTGGATGAGGTCATAATACAAGAACCTGAAAGAATAGTGTAGAATCAATTACAACAAAGAGGGGAGGATCAAGAAGTTCAATGGTTGATTTAATGGAAGGGTTTGCCAGTTGAAAAGAGTTCATGAGAGAATGCATAAACAATCAGAACTCAATTTCCAGAATTCCGAGCTTGAGGACAAGCTCAGTTTAAGGGAAGAGGTTTGTCATGAATGTAAAGGGTAAATCAATATTTTCGATAAATAATCAATAGTTTTATCAATTTTCAAGCTAATAAACAAGAACGTGAAGTTTTGGAATTTAGCATTAACCATTTGGCCGTTAGAAGTTAGTTAGCGGATGGGGTCGTTATTCCGTTGGAAGAAGGGAGGTTAGGGGAGATAAAAGATACAAATAGTGGGAGAACCAGAGGGATAGTTGTCAAGAATTGTATTCTGATCTTGAACGTGAACTCAAGCTGTCATTGCAGACTTTCTTTTCTCTTCTTATTCTCCATGGTTTTGTTGTCAATGTCTCTTTTACAACTTGAATCCTAACATTTTATGGACATATGAGAAAGTATGGCCCAAGTATATTTACCAAAATTTAAGCCAACAAATAGGCAACCCATTTCGTAAAAGTTCACGAAACTTCTCCTTCGTCTAAACTCTACCGCCACCGTAAACTTTCTTCTTCCTCTCTCACATATTCTTTTCCCCATCTCTCCATCATGGGAAGATGAGGAAACAGTAATTTTTTCAATTGATATACTTTCAGTGTTTATGTTATTGAATAAGTATGAATTTGTTTCCATACATTAGTATTGTTCTTCGACTTTATTGATTAAATTGATGTGTCAATGATGAACATTTAATCTAATTGTTCATGTCGATGTATTTTTTCCGATATGATTTTACGGATAGTGTGTTCGTGATTTCGTTTGTGTTTCTCTATTAGGTGTTTCATTTTCGATCTGTGTTTTTCAAGGTGTTTACAGTTTGGACAATATAAATCGTATTTTGGATCAAAATCAGGTGGTGTTACATATGTTGTAGATACCGGTTTGACGGAGTGATATTGATGCTGACACGCTGCTCTTCGCCAAGTGGTCATGATTTTTGCGGAAGCGAGTCAATATTCCATTGGGCGATGTTACAGTTTTTATTGGATCTCTAATCTGTAATAGTACAGACGATCAGTATGGTTGACATGTAATTTAAATATCCTTGCATTAGATTGGTTATTGTTAGAGGCTAGTTAAGTTGGTTATTAATTCCACTTATTACAATTGTCGCTAGACTAGACGTTTTTCCCAAAATTTTGAAAAGATTGATTTTTCAAAATGAAAAAAGCAGCCATTTCCACTCCCGTTTCACTCTTCCTCAATTATCCTTCCGATAAACCGACTTTGAATACTTTTTAAAATTCCCTTTCTCTCCCCGGATATTAGGTTCCATCAACTCTGCTTCTTCGCCTTCTTCTCGAGATTCTGAAGCTTCCCCCACCATCTCTGCCGGCAGTAGTGTGTGTATACGTGAGAGAGAAAGCACGGGATCCGAACAGAGTTAGTTAAGCTAACCGAACTATGACTGTCGAGGTGGCGAGCGCCGTCGCAGGGGTCTCATCCCTTCCCAATGCCGATTTGAAAAGCCAAAACCCTAGCTCCACCGCCAAAAAGTCGAAAGAGATCGACCGGCGCCGGAGGCGGCGGAAGCAGAAGAAGAACAATAAGGCGGAGTCCCTTACCGACGCTTCCGGCGACGGCCGCGCTAATGAGGATGCTAACGGCACCACTGACAATGGCAGCACGAAAGAGAACGCCGATCCTCAACAGGTGAGTTTTTGTGCCGCCTTAGATATTGACTCAGTTGATATGTAAGCTAGGATAACAGTTAAATTACCACTGCTAATTTTTCGTCTCCCTTGTTTAACCTAGCCCCTAGTTGAGATCGAGTACGTGCCTGAAAAGGCTGAGCTGGATGGTTTCTTCGGCGAAGAATTCAAGGAGGTCTTCGAGAAATTCACTTTCAAGGATGCTAATGGTTCTGAGGTATATGTTATTGCGGTGTTTCTTTGTTTGATTGTTTAATATCCTCTTAATTAAATTGCTTGGTTGTCTATTAGGAAAATGAAAAAAAGGACGAAGCCGCGGTAGATGCAACCGCTAAGAAGAAGAATGACTCTGATTCAGATGAAGAGGATCAAGATCCTCAACAAAAGGCATTGGGGGGAATTTCTAATAA